>CAJNOI010001382.1:0-15717 GCA_905250115.1 Adineta steineri | reverse complement strand
TTTTTTAGAGGTATTTACTTTTTGACTTTTTCTCCTTCTCGGATTCGTTCTAGAAAAATGTGTCTACATGTAGTACAAAATTTGTAGTTCAGACTTTGCTCTTTTCAACAAAAAAACAATTTGATTGGTTTAGAAGTCGGCAAGATCTTGAGGGTGTGGGTGTTGGAGTGTACTAGAGTTATTACCCGCAGCCACACCCACACCCACACCACACCTCTGAGTTGGAAAATATTGTCGATTTTGTATTAGTACATCGAACAATGACGAAAATTACATTCTATCTCTTAATTAACATTATTTCATCAAATAATGTTAATTAAGAAATAATAAGAAAGTATACATTATTTGTTTTTATCGTGGTGATGATCAAAAATAGTTTGAAAAAGAAATAAAGCTATTCTAGCAGCTCTAATTAGGACCCAATGACGTCATCTTGAATGAAAATGAAATATTTCAAGAACAGTAGGAATATACAAATGTTATATGAGTTAACGTCTACAATTTTGCAAATGTTTCATTATTAAACTTACAAAAAATGTAACATGAGTTGTCAAAATTATTATAGTCGAGATGTAATTAACCCTGATGCTATCAAGCCTTTTTTATTACTGCATATTCCATCAACAGAACGGACAAAAATGACGCTCATGGTACTACTAGGGTTAAAGCAAAGATCATAGAATTGCAATTATAATGTAAGGCATCTAAACATTTTTTATGTTATTACAATACACTAATAGTTACGGTCGATTGATTGTCAGAGCAGAAGAAGAAGAGGAAGAAGACGAAGGAAATTAGGAATAAAGCCTTATCTAATGACTTAGTCTCTTTCTAAACTCATTTTTGTAATCTAGAACCAGCTACCACATCAACTTCGACAACAACGTCAACAACATCATCAACAACATCGTCAACAACAACGTCAACAACAACGTCAACAATATCAAGTTAGTAATATGCCGAATGATTTGAAATAGCCTAAGCGATGAGTATCACAAATGATCAAATCTAAAAGTCTTGATTTTAGCTGTCCAGTGTTCCTCATCTAGATTTAGAGTATCAGAGAACTTTGTATGAGGGCTAGAAACAGGATCAAATTTTGATGGCTTAGTTTCATTTACAAGTAGTCAAATAGTGGATATGTCAATAAAAAGATTCTCACATGGTAGAACTCAGTGATCACTTTAGGAATTCCTCATTACATCGGAAAAGGTAGATATTGATAGATACTATGACTAAATAAAGTCAGATAACGTCATTACTTGTAAATATAGCATAGAAGATAATTGAAAATATCCATGAATACTTTCATGCATCAACCAGATTATGTAAGAAATGTAATATTTATTGAGTCATTTTTGAAGACTTATGTCTAGTGCTATTTGTAACTATCACTATTTCTCGTAGTACACTATCAGCACGAGTCTATTCCAAGTACCATCTCTATCAATTACTCACATTATAACTTAGGCAAACTCGCATACTAAACATTTCTAGCTGATCATAGTTGCTTATTTAACAACAGAAGTGAATCTAAGAAAAATCCTCTTTTATAACTGAAACAGTAGGTTTTAATCTATATTTATTCACGATCTGGTCAGATTTAATCTGATTTATCGGTATGATTATACACGTAGAAGTACCATAGTTGATATGAACACCTAATCTCATGTTTTAGGTAGCATTTATATAGAATCGACATGATCGAAAGACATTGTAGTTGGATAAAATACTAACTTAACACTCGAGAAACATATCTTTTATAAACATCGATCTTTTCATGAGAATGATGTGAGCATTATATTCTCTCATGCACAGTCACATCTATTCCAGCAGCGAAGCCAGGACTTTGAGCTAGGGACGGGAGAGAGCTCAACCGTCGGAACCGTTTTAGTCCATCTTAGGAAGTATAATTTTTTTACGCAACCAGTGCAAATTGTTTTTCACTCTTTCACACTCGGTTGGATAGAGTCCGTCGAGCTGAGTAAGAACTGGTCAGTTTTTATATTTTCTCCAAAGTGCTGAAAGACTTTTTTTTTGAAAAAAATATTAAAAAACTTATCTTTTAATGTTTTTTCCAGTTTTAGAGTGTTTGTTCATTTCTTCGGACTATGAATATAACATAACTAGAACTATCATGAAAAACTGCATTGATCTGATCTTTTTTTGATGCTCCTTACTGAAAATATGCTTGTAAAATAAAGAGATTCAAAAGTGAAAAAACCATTAAAAGATGAGTTTTTCCTAATATTTTTTCAAGAAAATGAGTCTTTCCGCACTTTGGGAAAAAAAATCGAAATTTATCATCAAAAATCTTTCGAAAAAAATATAAAAACTGATATATTCTTACTCAGCTCGACGAGCTCGATCCAACCATGTGTGAAAAAGCGAAAAAAACTTTTGTTTTATTTTTGCGTTTTTTATAGCTTACGTTATCGAATGAGTGAAATATGAAACTGACAAAATCTTTAGAATCTAGCTGAAGCTCATATTAAATGTGTTTTTATTTTTTTAAAAAGTACATATGGTTTCCACACAATAAGGTATATCTCATACAGTATTCCACTACAAACAATAATAAGATTTTGTGTCAGCAAAATATATTGTTCAAAATCTTACTAGGGGGAGGGAGCTGGGCACCACCCTTCTCCCCGCCGACTCCGCCACTGATTTCATTTACAATTCAACTTCAACTAAAAAATAAACTCAAAGTTTCATTGAAAACTAATCTTTTCCTTTTTTTTCTGAGATAAAAAATAATTTTCTTCTTCTTCTTCTTTCCATCAAAACCGTTTGTTTCTATCCTTTTGTAGAACCGAAATTCGACAAATGGAAACTAAATGCCACCACTGTGGCTGGTGGAAATGGACTAGGACAAAAATTAAATCAACTCTATGCTCCTGCTGGAATCTCTATTGATGAAAAGAAAAATATTTTCATTGCTGATCTACAGAATCATCGTATTATTGAATGGCAATATAATGCAAAGGAAGGTCAAATCATTGCAGGTGGAAATGGGCAAGGAGATCGAATGGATCAATTGTCTTTTCCAACAGATGTGATTGTTCAACAAAATCATTCGATCATCATTGCTGATTATGGGAACGGTCGAGTGATTCGATGGGTGAATCAAAAGCAACAAATTCTTATTCAGAATAGTAACTGTTTTGCCTTAGCAATGGATAAACATGGATTTCTTTATGTTTCTGGTCCTCAGAACGATGAAGTGAGACGATGGAAAATGGGAGAATATGACAACGAAGGAATTGTAGTGGCAGGTGGAAATGGACAAGGAAATCAACTCAATCAACTCGTTTTTCCAGGTTTTCTCTTTGTTGATGAAGAACAATCTGTTTATGTATCAGATAGAAGCAATTATCGTGTGATGAAATGGATAAAAGATGCAAAAGTAGGAATAGTTGTGGCTGGAGGAAATGGTCAAGGAGACAATCTCAATCAATTGGTTTCACCTCAAGGAGTCATTGTTGATGATCTGGGTCAAATTTATGTGGTAGATCATGAGAATAGTCGAGTAATGCGTTGGTGTGAAGGGAAAGAAGAAGGTGAAATTGTTGTTGGTCAATATGGCAGAGGACTTCAATCAAATCAATTGAATTATCCCCAAGGTCTATCTTTTGATGATGAAGGAAATCTTTATGTTGCTGATTCTCATAATCATCGAATTCAAAAATTTGAAGTACTTTTATGAATGAAATTTTGATTTTGAAAAAAAGAAAGAAGTTTTTTATTGAATAAATAATTGAGAAATAGAAGAAAAAATAAACTTTTATTGTTGTAAATCAGTGAAAAAAATCGACTAAAGCTTGAAAAAAAAGAAATACTTTATGAAAAATTGAGAATAAAAATTGAATCGAAAGGTAATTTATGAAAATGAAATACGAAACAAAAATGAACAAGACATTGAAATATTATATAATTCAACTTTGATTTCTATCTGATTTCTTTTAATAAAACTTGCCAAGAGATGTTTTTTATTTTTTAAAAAAATTAAAATAAGTATTTGAGAGTTTCTTTATCAAATGTAATTCAATTTTCTTCTTTCTTATAAACAAATCAAATTATTTCTTATAGTTTCGAATCAGCAAAGTTGTTTATGAAAAATTTTCAAATTTCATGAAGAGAAAAAGAATTTGAAGGTGAGACTTTTATTTTTTCATTCATATTAACATTTCAAAGTCGAATTTATTAAGAAAATTGTGTCATCAGAATAGTTGAAGAAATGACTCAAAAATAAAATAACACTTATTCATGTGATTTGAGAGTTTGATTCTTGAAAATAGATCCATAAATCGTAAGTAATGTTAGCAGCAGATTTGCGCATCGAATGAAGTCACCTGAGAGAAAGACATTGACTAACAACAGGTAGTATCGCCTAAAGTCCTGACTGGATGTGGGTATGGATCATTCAAAGATCAATGCCCACACTCTTGTACAAAATATGAACTTGTAAACGATCTGTTTTCTTAAATAGAAAAATCCATGAATAGTAGTTTTATCAGATTTAAATTGAGATGATATATATTCATGTTGAATATTTTCTTCAACTAATCATTTAGAATTAATATTATTAGATACAAAACAAACTCTGACATAATATTGCTCATATTATTAAATTTATTTATCATGAAACAAATAGAAAACTTAGAGATTAGTTTTATTTTATATGTACTTATTGATCTAGACTCAAAAGCTATTAGATAGAGATAGTTTAAATTTACATATGAATAATTTCTCTAATAAATCAAGATTTATAGTTACATAAAATTATCTTTATCTATAGCTTTATTTTCTCTTTATATGTTTATTATTATAAATTTCAGTTAGAAAATCATTCAACAAATGAAATATGTAAAGCAAAAGAATACGTTCAGATGTAATTAGAAATAGAAATTAGTTGAAGGTAATCAAAACTAGACGTTAACATAATTAAGGTGTATATTGTTTCATGTGTTGTTATAATAAAAATCATATTATTCAATCAATACATCAACACGGAGAGTGCTGGTACCCATATTTCTTCAGTTTCTTATTATTTTTCGTTATGTAGTACAATTAGAATTATGTTGAAATCGACTATACATCATGTAACAAGTGTTATATGTATGTTCAATTTATTCTGGATAAGAATAGATTCTGATGAATTCTTATTGAATTTTTATGATTTTCAAATGCAAATTAAATTTTTTTCTTTCTCATTTCATGATCAATATCATATTACAAGTTAAAAGATAATTTTTTTAAATTGTTTTATTGTAATTCATCCTAGCTATTTCTTAAAGGTCTTCTTCTTCTTCTTTGTTATAAATGAAATGTAATAGATACCCAAATATACCAATTTCGAAAGTAAAAGAAAAAGAGAAATAAGGATTGTATATAAGAAGATGGTTACCGTTTAGCTTTTCATTTTTTTTTCAAAACAAAGACGACATACTAATACACAATCAAAGGTATGGATATTATTTCATAAGAGTCAGAGGAGAAGTTCCAAAATATTGAAGATTTGAACCGTATTTGAAAGGATCATATAAATTTTATTATTCGATTTTATTTGAATTATGGCTGTCAGTTATCCTGCAAAGAAGTTGTTAATAAAGTATTCTATAGACTTTAAGGTCTTTGCTAAATCGAGGTTCTATTCATACTTAGATAAAACAGTCACAGCACGATCAAGGATCACTATCTTTCATAGGTCTGATAATGTTTAAGGTTGGGTGTGAGTAGATGCGACTACGCGTATTTTTGCAACAGCCACACTCACATTCAGTTTTAGAAGAAAACATATTTTCTTTGCGTAAGAATTTTAATGTCCTAAATGACTTTCCAATTCTAAGTGCAGTTACAGTTAGTAGTACTCTTAGTTTTGAGTGTGAAAAACGAAGCATTTTAAAAGCATATTCATATTTATGACTTAAGTCGAAAGAATACTGTAATTAAGTGGATGTGATCTCTATGATGATAAATGGATCTCATAATTTTAACTTCAAAATATTTTCTTCTATAAGTTCTTTTTACAAATTCGAATGAAGGCAATTTCATCACACAAATTTTTCATCAGTAGTGCACTTCTAATACTTGTTCTTAATTGTTTTTTACCTTTTCAGAACCACAATCAACATCACGAGGAAAAAAAGTAACAATTACAGTATCATCACGGCCAACACTTGGGAAACCACCTAAACCTAATTACCAAATTATGGAATATAAAGAACCTCTTATCGATACGAACGAAGAAGAAAACATAGAGATGGCTTCAAAACGAGCAACTGCATATAATGCATCAACAGAATGCAAAGTAAGTCGTATAGTGTTTATGGGTGCTGGTTTAGTATTGGCACGGCATTATCCTAATGTTAACTCAATACAAATGCTAAGCCAGCACCTTTAGTTCTGTTTTATCTGAGTTTCAGCCAGAAACGTAGATGTCTTGTGCGTATGAGTGTGTCAGAAAAAGTTACGAAATGGAATAACTATTTTCGAAAGATCAAGAGAACAGTTAATTGTGAAGATGAGAATCCTGTACCTCTTGAGGGTCGGTGTGGGTGTGGATATTATGATCACCTCACACGTTACCTACACTGACCGCACCCATACCCACACCCTCAAGATGAGTGGGTGAAGATGGTATGGGTGTGAGTGAACGTGTGAGATGATAATAATATTCACACCTACACCCGAACCCAGATCCACAGCGATACCCACCCACCCACGTTCACCTTAAAATATTAGATATTTTTTCTTTACATAAAACAAGCTTTAGAGAATATCAACACATTTCACGTTCATTAATACTTTTTACTGATACATTGTTTTTCCAATAAATTTATTCTCATCGATATGAGAAAAAATTACCATAAATCGTTGTATTATTTTAAATGTCATCACAAACTAAAATACTCTACAAAGAAATGATTGATTCAAGTTGAGTTTCTATTTATAGAAACATAAATATAATTATATAATCAAGAATAAATCACTCATTGTTTGTTTATTTCAGTTGTTTTTCGGAAAATCTTCAGTCAGAATTAGAAATCTGTTAAACATATTCTTAGCGTTATTCAACATGACGTAAATTTTAAAAAACGATGAAATACATTAAGAAATATTTATGACAAAATATTCATTCTCGAAATAAAATATCTTGAGGGTGTGGGTGTGGCTGTGGGTAATAACTCTAGTATACTCCGACACCCTCACCCACCCACACCCTCACCCACCCACACCCACACCCTCACCCACCCACACCCACACACCCACCCACACCCTTGTGATAAAATATTCGTTTTTTCATTGACATGGGTGTGAGTGTGGGTGTGAATTTGAGTGTTCCTTGTTGATCTAATACCAACTCCCACATCCTCGGATACTTAAGAAAAAGAATAAATTTGTATAACATTCAATTTACTTTTAGATTTCACAGAATTTTCTTCGATTATTATTTGATAAAGTTTTGTTTAGAAAAATAAATCTTTATAACTATTTATTTGAATTTGAGAAAACAAATCAACTCTTTTTCAATAGTCTAATTCTTCATCATAATAAAATATTTGAATTTTATCGACTGAATTCTTATCAAGCGATAAAAAATGTCGTTGTTTTTAAGAAAATATTCAATATTTCACAATGTCAGTCTCAGTATGATGTTTTCTTTTTCGTTCTCTTCTGCATATCAATATACAACAAAAGAAATGATTGATAGACTATTTTTACTTATAACAATGTTAATATGATCATAATTATTAATCATGATGAACAATTTCAAAGGATAATAAAATAATAAGTTTAGTTGATTTTGTTAAATGTGAATGTGACATTACTAATTCTTTTGTTTATGTATTCGTTTATTCCCTAGACTGAAAAGGATAGGGTCTAGAAACGGGAATTATCTTTTTACATGTATTATTTTTGTCGGTAAGATGACACAAGTGACCATTTTTTTGGCACATTTGACCATTTTTGTGGCACAAGTGACCATTTTTTGGCACATTTGGCCATTTTACTTTTTGGCACAAATGACCATTTTTATGGCACATCTGACCATTTTTTAGGCACAAGTGACCATTTTTTTGGCGCAAATAACCATATAACTATGGTATATTTTTGATAATATAATTTTATTTGCTATTATCGTTTTATTTTAATAGCATAATATTTAATATATAATATTTTATTCAATCGTATGAAAAGAGCGCTTACTTAAATATTTAAAATATTTCTTAATTATATATAGATCATTATTTTATTGAATAAAGTGAAATAATGAGGCAACGTTAGTTTTCTTTTAATGTGGAGGAAAATCAAATAATATTAATAATAAAAAACGGAACATTCGTATACATAGAGTATTATAAAGCTTTGGAAAAAATGTTTGCCTATTTTTATATAGCATATCATTTATCATCATCGACAAATATTTTTAATACATGTTTGAAAAAAACGATGATGTGTCGAAACGTCCTGTACGATGACTCAATAAAATAAGACCCAGAATTAGAAGCTTAAAACCATACGCATTGTAATTTCATCATATTAAAAGTCTAGTTGATGCATTATTGCAAAATATTTCAATGAATTTGTCGGTTTAATAGTCTTGCTATAGTGCATATAGATAAAAGAGTTCAAAATCAATTTTGATATATAATGATAGAAAGATCTCCACTGCAGTTTTTTTTGAAATCCTACTTTTTATAAAATTGACTTTAATAAAGCTAAAGCATTTTTAAACTTTATTATTCATTCGTCAAATATCAAACTTTTAGAGAATACTTGATTTCATATAAGATAGAACTTCAGTTTGATTCTCTGCTGAAAGTCAAAACTAACATTGATTAACTCTCATTCGTATATAAATAGAGTTATATCAGCATACAGACCGCGACAGTCTGGGGTCAAGTGAATCGAATTTCGATGAACGCTACTTGTTCATAGATTTGATGATATTCATATTGTTAAATAATATTTGATGAAGATTTATTCTGAAGATCAACAACTACACTTTTCTTATCATTTATCGAATGTGTGAAATAAGAATAAAATCAATTATACAACACATTTCTGACAGCATATGATATCTTTCAACTAAATGCAAAATAATAAAAATATTTTGTTGTCAAAAAACTTCTATTTTATTGTTGAGGAAGTGTTGTATTTCCTTCGTAAAGACATGATTTGCGATGTATTCTGAACAAGAATAACATTATGTTTTGTTTGAAACACTTTGTTTTCACATCCTTCCTACAAACATTTCAATATCATGAACATTTTTATATTTACAACAAATAATGCCTGACATTTCATATTAGTTTTGAAACAGGAAACAGATTTATTGTTTTTCTTTATTGTGAAATTCAAATGTTGTATTTGCTGCAAATATTTCAAAAAAAGAAAGCAAATTCCTATTGACGTCATTAGGTAGGCGAATACAGAAAAAAAATAAACTTCTTGTTCAGTTTTCAGCAAAATATCGAGAAGAGTTTTTTTTATCATTCAAGTGAATTATTGAAGAATGTAACTAAAAAGAAGCAAATTGTTTTTATTCAAAATTAATCATTAGAAATTAAATTAAATTTTTCTCGTTTTTATTTGTTTCATAGTATTGCATATCAAGAAATGGATTCTCAAATGATATTTTTCACTTAATTTTTATGTATTTGTTTGATTTAAGATAAAAATAATAATGAGTGAATGGTTCTAATACTTACTGTATACAAGCGTTTTTATGTAAAACATCATATGTCGATGAAAACAACAAGATCACTTTCTTTTTTCAGATCAGTTTTGAATAAAATATAATCTGTTGTAAATGTCGAAATCTACGAAGTAGCATATGAAACTAAACTAGTTGAAACAAGAGTTAATTTCTATAGAAACAAAAAAATTGAAAATCAGCACTATGTGAAGGAAATGCGACGTTTCCTGAGAGAAAAGAGTGTGTTTTATTATTTTTCATTCATATAAAAGTCTATAGAGTTAAGCTGTAACTACATTTTTATTTATCAAATTATTGTTGATAAAATATTAATTCAGTAATAGATTCTGATGAGTATAAAATATATTGATGAGAGTGTGGATGAATTAACATCAGGATAAGAGTAATACACTCATCTGTCAAATTATCATTCTCATATTCATTTCAAAAAGAAAGAAAGAACGGATTTCATGGTATTGTACAAGACTTGACGATTGATATAACTACTGTTTCCTTTGTGTTCACTTTCTCTACATAAATGTTCAATCAGAAATTAAGAAACAAGGCAAAAATATAATATCCACAATCACTGTGATAGTCACATCTAAATGTAATTATTCAAAGAATCTACATATTTTACATGGCTATGATTGTAATTAAAAGTGTGATTAAAGTTCTCTCTATTGATTAGTCATATCTAATAGACGATAACTAAGTGAAGATCAAGTATTAATTATTTTTGTTTTCTTGGATATTCTATTTCGACTTTCAATTAAATCATTTATCTATTCTGGAAACAATTATTGCATACGATAAAATCAAATTAAAATCCATTTCTCACCTTAAATATTATCTAATTCTCAATTATTTTAGAGGAATCTTTGTGCATAGTAGATTATTTTTTTTCTCTGTGAACAAATGTTGCATATCCTTTGAACAGCGCTGATTTTCAATGTTTTATTAAATAATAATTACACCAAATGTTGTCTCAAATCGTTTCATGTTTATAGGAAATAACAACTCTATCTGATAAGAGTTCGTTTTTAAAAATCAACATTGAAAAAGGGAATGAGTTCATTGTTTTTATTGATATATGATGTTTTACATTAACATGAAAATTTGCGTCACAAGAGAACTGATTATTTGAGAAAGAGAAAGAGAGAGCATGACAAATATTTTTTTTATTATTTTAACAATTTTCTAGTTGAAATTAGAATGAAAAACTTCTAAGATCAGTCGGTAAGGAATATTAGATATTACTTGAAATATAGATTTCAACAATTAACGAAAAACAAATGATTTTTTATGAAAAAATATTCAGATAAACAGTTTAGCTTCTTTATAATTATACTATTAATGACTGAAAATTTTTTTTTGTCGATTTTAGATTGTAAAAGTATTAAACTATCAACAAGATATCAACAATGAACAACAACAACAGAATAGGAATTGTTAATGAAGATGTAATTTATTGAGAAAAAGAAAATCCATAAAATATAATATTTATCTTTTTTGATTATTTTAGTCTGAAACAATTACTTCGAATGCAACTCAACCAAAAAAATTGTATGTATGTTATGAATTGTAGACAATAATAAAAAAGAGTTATTATTCTAGATGTGAATATCTGAAAAGAAAAAAAGTGATGTGCATCATAGTTATTATTATTGTACTTGTTATAATTATAACAATTTCGATTGTTATTGTCAAAACAAAAAAGAGAAACAGCGAAAAAGTATCAACAACAGAAGAAATGAAAGTAACAACAGGTAGTTAAAATAAGATAATCATTTATTTTGAACTTAATATACGATAAATTATTTCAAATGACCGAAGTAGACCTTCATTGTTTATTATAACTAGGGATGTACCCAGCCCGAGAGTCTCTGGCTTGGCCAGGCTCGGAGTTCGGTCAGGCTCGGGACTCGATCAGGCTGAGGTCTCCGTCAGGCTCAGGGCTCGGGGTGGATCAGGATCCGGGCTCAGTCAGGCTCGGGGCTCAGTCAGTCTCGAGCTCAGTCAGGCTCGGGCTCAGGTATCAGAATTGATGTGGGAGTGGGTGGGTGTGGGTGAAAGTGTAAGTGAAAATGTGAGTGAAAATAGTGAGTGAGGGTAAAAAGGATAGTTCCCGCACTCACCACACCCACATCCACCCATTGCCACATCACTTCTGACACTCGAACCCTGACCGAGTCCCTAGGCTACCGAACCCCGAACCGAAACCCGAGAGTAGAGATCGGTATCAGTTCCAAAAAAGGTTTTTAGAACCGATGCTGATCTCTAGTTTAGAGGCTTAGTTTTCGAATTCTACTTTGAAAATATCCTAGTAAATGAGATATCTGTGGGACTTGAAACGGCCCCATTCAGACTAAAGAATTAATACTAGCAAGTATTGCAAAAGTAACAAAAACAAATAGATAGAATTATTCGATGAAATAAAATTGACATTGACGTGTTTCAAAAAGAATTTGGTCGATATTATATATAAATTTACAGCGCATTGTCCAAGATCTTAGACAATAAATAAGAAATAATAAGAAAATATAGGGTGTGGGTGATTGTGGGTGTGAGTAGTGTATTGTTTTCACATTTACACCCACACCCTAAATTTCTGGGCGGAATGTCTTCTTGAATGAAAATGAAATATTTCAAGAGCAGTAGTAGTATACCAATATTATATGAGTTAATTTCTACAATTCTGCAAATGTTTCATTATTAAACTTATAAAAAATGTTAAATGAGTTGTCGTAATTATTATAGTCGAGATATAATTAACCCTCGTACTACCAAGCCTTTTTTTATCACTGTATATATCCTCAAAAGAACGGACAAAAACGACCCTCATGGTACTACTAGGATTAAAGTAAAGATCATAGAATTGTAATTATAATGTAAGGCATCTAAACATTTCCTGTGTTATTACAATGCATTAATAGTTACGGTCGATCGATTGCTAGAGAAGAAGCGGAGGACGAAAGAAGTTAGGAATAAAGTGTTATCCAATCATTTAATCTCTTTCTAAACTCATTTTTGTAATCTAGAATCACCTACCACATCAACATCAACATCAACAACAACAACAACAACAACAACAACAACGTCAGGTTAGTAATATGCTGGATGATGTGTAATAGCCCAAACTATGAGTATCGCAAATGACCAAATCTAAATGTTTTGATTTTAGCTGACTAGTGTTCCTCATCTAGCTATAGAACATCAGAGAACTTTGTATGAGAGCTAGAAACAGGATCAATTTTTGATGACTTAATTTCATTTACAAATAGTCAAATATTGGATATGTCAATCGATTTCGACGGTATCATGCAAATATGTTGCCGATAAAAAGATTCTCACATAGTAGAACTCAGTGATCACTTTAGGAACTCCTCATTACATTGGAAAAGGTTGATAATGATAGATACTATAACTAAATAAAGTCAGATAACGTCATTACTTGCAAATATAGCATAGAAGATAATTGAAAATATCCATGAGTACTATCATACATCAAGCAGATTATGTAAGAAATATAATATTTATTGAGTCATTTTTGAAGACTTATGTCCAGTGCTATTTATAGCTATTACTGTTTCTCGTAATATACTATCAGCACAAGTCTATTCCAAGTACCATCTCTATCAATTACTCACATTATAACTTAGGCAAACTCGCATACTAAACATTTCTAGCTGATCATAGTTGCTTATTTAACAACAGAAGTGAATCTAAGAAAAATCCTCTTTTATAACTGAAACAGTAGGTTTTAATCTATATTTATTCACGATATGGTCAGTTTTAATCTGATTTATCGGTATGATTAGGCACGTAGAAGTACCAGTAGATATGAACACCTAATCTCATGTTTCAGGTAGCATTTATATAGAATCGACGTGTTCGAAAGACATTGTAGTTGGATAAAATACTAACTTAACACTCGAGAAACACATCTTTTATAAACATCGATTTATTCATGAGAATAATGTGAGCATTATATTTTCTCATGCACAGTCATATTCATTCCAGTGGCGAAGTCAGGTTTTGAGATAGGGGAGAGGGGAGAACTCAGCCCTCGGAACCGTTTTAGCCCATCTTAGGAAGTATAATTTTTTTTCACTTTTTCACACTTGGTTGGATGGAGCTCGTCCAGTTGAGTAAATATTGGTCAGTTTTTATATTTTTTCCAAAGTGCTGAAAGACCCATGTTCTTGAAAAACAATATTAGAAAAAACTCATCTTTTAATGTTTTTTTCCAATTTGAGAGGGCTTTTACATTTCTTCGGACTATGAAAATAACATATCTAGATTTATCGTGAAAAACTGCATCGATCTGACTTTTTTTAGACGGTTTTTTGATATTTCTTAGTGAAAATATGTTTGTAAAATGAAGGGATTCAAAAATGAAAAAAAAGACATTAAAAGATGAGTTTTTTTCTAATATTTTTTTCAAGACAATGGATTTTTCAACACAAACCTTTCGAGAAAAATATAAAAACTGATATCTTCTTATTCAGCTCGACGAGCTCTATTCAACCATGTGTGAAAAAGCAAAAAAACACTTGCTTTAATTTGGCGTTGTTTGCACCTCACGTTATCCAATGAGTGAAATATGAAACTAAGAAATCTCTAAAATCTAGCTGAAGCTCATATTAAATGTGTTTTTATTTGTTTAAAAAGTACATATAATTTCCACACAATAAGGTATATCTCATACAGTATTCCACTACAAACAATAATAAGATTTTGTGTCAGAAAAAGATATTTTTCAAAATCTTACTAGGGGGAGGGAGCTGGGCGCCACCCTACTCCCCGCCGACTCCGCCACTGATTTCATTTACAATTCAACTTCAACAAAAACACAAACTCAAAGTTTCATTGAAAACTAATCTTTTCTTTTTTTTGTCGATAAAAAACAATTTTCTTCTTCTTCATTCCATCAATATCTTTTATCTTCATTCTTTTCTAGTATCAAAATTCAGTAAATGGAAACAAAATGCCATCACCGTGGCTGGTGGAAATGGACCAGGACAAAAATTAAATCAAGTCCTTTACCCTCAAGGAATCTTTATCGATGAAAAGAAAAATATTTTCATTCCTGACACAAATAATCATCGTATTGTTGAATGGAAATACAATGCAAAAGAAGGTCAAATCATTGCAGGTGGAAATGGACCAGGAAATCAAATGGATCAATTGTTTTTTCCAACAGATGTGATTGTTGATCGACAAACTCATTTGATTATCATTGCTGATCATTTCAACAGACGAATGATTCAATGTTTGAATCAAAATCAACAAATTCTTTTTCAGAATATTGACTGTTATGGTTTGGCCATGGATAAACATGGATTTCCTTATGTTTCTGGTCCTCAGAACCATGAAGTGAGACGATGGAAAATGGGAGAATATGACAACGAAGGAATTGTAGTGGCAGGTGGAAATGGAGAAGGAGTTCGACTCAAACAACTCGCTTATCCAGGTTTTCTCTTTGTTGATGAAGAACAATCTGTTTATATATCCGATCAAAACAATCATCGTGTGATGAAATGGATAAAAGATGCAAAAGTAGGAATAGTTGTGGCTGGAGGAAATGGTCAAGGAGACAATCTCAATCAATTGTTTTTACCTCAAGGAGTCATTGTTGATGATTTGGGTCAAATCTATGTGGCAGATTACTATAATAATCGAGTAATGCGTTGGTGTGAGGGAAAAGAAGAAGGTGAAATTGTTGTCGGTGGAAATGGTGAAGGAAATCAATCAAATCAATTCAATCGTCCCGTGGGTTTATCTTTTGATGACGAAGGCAATCTTTATGTTGCTGATTCTCATAATCATCGAATTCAAAAATTTGAAGTACTTTCATGAATGAAATTTTGATTTTGAAAAAAGAAAAAAAATGTTTTGTGGAATAAAAAATCAAAAAATCAAAATAAAATAATAAATAAAATTTCAAGAAAAAGAAATTGAAGGTGGGCGTGGATGTGAGTTTAGGTATTATATACTGGTATTGTATC
>CAJNOI010001381.1:0-15720 GCA_905250115.1 Adineta steineri | reverse complement strand
CCATTACCTTGTGAAACTGAATTAATGCCTTCATTTCCACAACATCGGAATCAAAAATCAATTCCATCTAGTCAAAGTCGTCCAACAGTACCAGCTCGCTCATCTTCGTCATCAAATGAACCTAATTCTATTGTTAATGATAATCGTAAAAAACAAAATCAACCACCACTTCGTGTTGGTTGTACTGATGTAAAACGAATACGAAAATCTTAATAAAATATATCTGCAAATATCTCTAATTTTTTGTTTCTCTTTATTGTAAAAATTCCATCATTGTAGATGACAGCTCAGGGACAGAGAGGTCAATTTGCTAAATTATTTCGTGCAGCAGCATGTGCAAGTGTTGTTCTTGGTCCATATGTTTATACAATGGCTCAACCCGAGAAAACATTAAAATATCGATTTCAAAGAACAACAAATGAAAATGGAGAATTTATTAAAGTTGATTCATCATATAATCGACTTGCAACTGAAGTAAATAAATTTTCTTTCTTTTGTTATTTTATTGATTAATTATTTTAATCATAGGTTGCTTATCGAATGCGAATACCTGAACAAATGCGTCGTTCACCTAATTTTGATATTCGTTCCAGTGTACATAGAGGAATTGATTTTGATCTTAATGGTCATTTTACACCATTATTTAATAGTATTGTTTATTTAATGATTCCCGAATGGGCTAATATAACATCAATTGATGATTTAAAAAAAGTTAAAATAAATATTAGTGGTCAAGTCATTGATTTTTCCAATGTTGATCTATCAGGAATAGATCAGACGAAGTTAAATTTGAATTTAAATAAAAATGAAAAATTAAAAAATGAAATAAAAGAAACAGTTAAAACATCAAATGAATCAAAATCATGGTTTAATCGATGGTTTAGTAATACTCCAGCACCCAGCCCAGCACCACCATCATCTTTGCCTTCACCAACATCAAATATACCAATGACACGTAAAATATTCTTATGTTTTAAAAAATGAAGACGAACTGTTTGTATTTTATTTAGGCGACATGTTATTACTACAAAAATTAATTGAAACATTTTTTCTTTCTGATGATGCGAAAAAATATATGATTGCTGATCAATTTGAAATTGCATCTAGTGCATGGCATATGATTCCATGGATGGTTGTTGCTAGTTCATTTTTTCTACCATTTACACTCTATACACGTCTTCGTTTACAATTTCAAACACGTTTTAAACGTTTTCTTTTCTTTCATTTTCTTCTTTTAAATGGTCTTCTATGTTTTTATTTGTCACCATTTGTTGGTCGTCTTCTTAATATGCAAATTAGTCGTACACGAGATTCATCAACCACTGCCTATGGCTTAGATATGCTTGAAGGTGGAATTGAATTTCTGGAAAAACAACTTGAAAGAAATCGTATTTTACGTGAATTATTACCTAATGGAAAAGATCTTTTTGATCAAGATGGTGAACGAACTAAAACACGTGTTAGAATACCAAATAGTGGTGGTTTATCATTTCCAATATACCATTGGAATCCACTATTGGGCTATCGACTTAAACGATTACAAACTAAAATGGACCAATTAATGACTCTATCTGATGTTGAAGCACGAAAAACAATATTTAAACCAATGCCAGGCACAAACTTTGTGGATAGTCCTACGACTATAAGATAAAAATTGTTGTTTCAATATTTTCTTTTTTTTTCATTATGTGAAAAACAATAAATAAAGAGATTTCAAGCATCAAAAGAAAATGTGCGTTGTATATACCTTGTTGAAGAATGAAAAAAAAAAGCATAAACATCGATACACTCGCCGAAACGTGCAGTGACGCATCAGACGATTATTAAAAATAAGAAATAGATATTAATATACATATTTTGAGGAGAAAAAGAAAAAAATATTGCAGTAATAGACGTGGCTTGTATAGACGATCACATTAAATAAACGATCATAACTACGTACCAATTGACTTGATTTTTTTCAAAGTAAGTAGATATTTGTTTAATCATTTTTATAAAGCATATCACCAGTGAAATTCGGAATATGTAATGATCGTCATTAATTATTTCTATGAATCTGAGTACGTCGATTTTATCTATTTTACTCAATCAACTACAGTATTAGATATACGTATTAAATAAACGATGACTGGAAGGTGTAGACATGATATTTTGATAAACAAAAAAATTACTCTTTTGCTGACGTATAATATCTACCTGAATAACAACAGAAAATGCCCAGTCATCTTTCAATTTTTTAACACGAGTTTGAATTTCAAAAACCCCGAACCGTGCCTATCTTTGATGTGACTTGAGTACGAGACTAGACTTTTTATTGAGATTTTTATCAATTCTGTATGTTTTTCACTTCATTTAGATCTCGAAATACAAATTCCACACCAACTAATTAAGTCAAATTTTCACAATGACTCAACCAAATCAACAACTTCGAATAATTGCACAACCCAAGGCACTCTATCGTGAGCGATATGACAGCGAACAATATAGAACTGGTAATCCAGTTCAACGTTATCTTCGTGCTGAAGATAACCACCTGGATCTCAAATATCCAACTATAGAGGTGAAAAAATGTAACAAAAAATTGTTCGGAAGCGTTATTTAACTGTGACTTTTCTCATTCATATTTCGAAACAAATGTGTACTACTAAAACACAGAAAAATATTTTCTCGTTTTTTTTCTCAATTAGATATTAAGAGAATGGCGTGATGCTACTCAACCACAATACATTCGCGTAGCTTCTGTCACTGTGCCGAATGATAAGGAACCTATCGTGTGTGTGCATCCATATCCACTTGGTACCGATGATCCTAGCGTTAAGACAGATCCTACTAACAATGCCCTATACTTTCCGATAACAAACGCCGATTTTCAGAGCGGTCGAAAAAGGTACTAAAAAACGTCGCAAGTACTTTATTGTTTTGCTATTTTGATTTGTTCTTCAGTTTCCACCTTATGCGCAAAAAATTGCTACAAAGTGTACTCAAATCACACAACCATTTGCGCATTGTCGGCTCCGGTAAGAAAATAATAATAACAGTAACAAAACTATGTTTTCTTCTCATTTGAAAGATCAAAGACATATTCTCGGTATCGTGAATAAATGCCGCGGCAAACAACTAATTGAAACGTATAAATTATGGAAATCGCAACTTGTTTTTTCTCGAGTCGAATACATCGACAATGAAGAATTTAATCTACTCACTGGCTCTTCTGTATCATCTCAGGTGATATCCGATGGAACCAACCAGCAACATAGTAAATGTATAAAAAACGAAGATACTGCTGCTTCAGTCGTGACGGAAAGCGATCATGATGAAAAATGGGGCATGTGTGCACCAGAAAAGGGTAACTGGACAGGTGGCGATACGATTTTGATGGTACTTAATAAACTGGATCAAAGAAACCGTAATTTCTATTTTCATTTTTGTTTAATATTTCTTCTGTTTTTTGTTTTGAAGGATTTTCTATATATTTCGATTATGTGGAATTGAATCAGAAAAAGAATATTCAATACGAATTGGTTGATATGAAGACGATTGTCTTTCAGACACCAGCATGTCTGATAGACCCAAATGGGCAAGATCGAGCGGTTTTAATCGTTGTTGAACAGGATGAAAAAGTCATTGCAAAATTCAGTTTTCTCTATGTGACACGTAAGTGTACTACTTGTATTCAAACTAAACTCATTGTTCTTGTCTAGCAAACATCCTGCCGGCAATGAATAAGTGCTCGAGCTATCATTCACCGACGTTACCCGATTCCGTCTGTTTAACGAAGAGCAACAAACGTTTTCGTTCAAATTTCGATGATTTGCTCGCGGACTAGCTGTCTATTTCGAGTTATAATAGTATTCAAGAGACACTTTATTGTAATAAAATATATGTATTATTTTAACGAATGGATCAATCAAAAGTTTATAGACAAAATGTTCGTTCATTTTTGTTTGAGAGTAATGAAAGAATCTTTTAAAGAGCTAAAAAATAATGTGAACGGCGAACAAACAAGTTTCTATTGATCCATATGAACTTAACTACAAAGATGCCAAACCACCATGAGGTGTAAGGGTATGGTGTTGTTGATGAATTAGTCTAAAATGAAAACAGATTCAATCCGTTGCTCTTTACTCTTGCTTCTCGGCAATTGACTTTCATGTTCTTTGATTTTTAAATGTATTTGCTTTGTAAAATAAGAATTGGTAAGATAGGGTGTGGATGTGTGGGTATAGACGAACAACGCCAGCCCACACCAAGATCCTCACCGACACTCTCACTTACATCTCACCCTCACCCACAATCACATCCACCCTTTCAGTTAAAGCTTTCAATTCGTATGCGTTATCTTTTCTCTTTCGCTGAATAATTCGATTGTTATCTTTTCAAAATGACAACATTTTAGATTTTTTTTCTTCCACTTTCTATTCTTTTGATTTGTTCCAACTATGCGTTTATCATCGTCAGAGTAAGCATAAGCAAGACAACATATATACAGTGATGAAATAGTAAGCGCAAAAAGTTAAAATGGATGGTGGGTATACGTGCACTGAAAAAAGAAGATGCACTACCAAACTATTCTTGCAACGAAGTCGAAACCTCTAAAAAGGTTTCGTAGACACCCAGCATGCGCTCAAATGATTTTTCAATTAACCAGAAATCTTTTTGAAGGATTTCGTAGAAAACCTACGAAACTTAAAAAGGGTTTAAAATTCGTTAGGAATAGTGAAACCTTTTTAGGATTTTGTGAGACCTACGGAACCCTCATTTATATTTCTTCTCACGCTGTGAGTTTTTTTTGTTTTTACGAAACTGTTTGGTTTCGTAATGCACCTTTTTTTTCAGTGATAGGGTGTGAGCGAGTAGGGCGCCGTTGGTAGAATGTCAAAAGAGTTTTCGTCGAATGGATTGTTTGTCACAAGGTTTTTCGTCGAAAGATATTTTATCGAGAAACATTTCGTCGAAAGTTACTGAAGTAGTAACACTTAATATTTATTCTTCGATAGTCTATATATATAGACTATCGAAGAATAAATACAAAGTGTTACTACTCCAGTAACTTTCGACGAAATGTTTCTCGATAAAACATCTTTCGACGAAACATCTTCGACAAGCAGTCCATTCGACGAACAGCATATTCGTGAAAAAGTCATTCCATCAACGGCTACTTCCCCGTGTGGGTATGAATGACACATAGGACAACCAAATTCATCCTCACACCCACACCCACTTACACTTACACTCATATCCATACCTACACCAACATTTATACCTACACCCACCTATAACCACAGTCATACCCAAACCCACTTACACCCATACCCGCCATTATAATTAGGAAAGAAAGAAAAATAGATAAGACGACTGAATATTCCTAGCTGCCGCTTGGTAAAAACAGACAAAACTCTCTTATCTACTTTCAATTTACGTATAAAAAGAGATCCGCGTTTCTTGCACATATACCTTTTATAGTGGTAAATAGCAGTATACGAACAATAGATAAAATGCGACAAGATGATTTAAACGAAGAAAAATGTTCGAATTTTACAAATTGCATCTATATTATCTTATTTACCGGTGGGATTCTTGGCCTTACAATTTATGGTAGTATCCAAATTCGATACCAGTCTTCACTCAAAGAGACAAACTGTCGGGTGTTACATTCGAAATACGAGGAGGATATATGTAGATCACGTACTCGGATTTACACATGCTACGAACCACAGTGGGATGTTCGGTACAGAGTAAAAGGTAGTACTTCGGACGCAGAACATACCATTTGTGGTGAAAAAATTGATTATAAAAAAATGGCTGCGGGAGAGGATCCCTTGGCAAAACACAAGGTTTGGATTATATTTAATCTCTGTTTGCCGGCTGCACCAGTGTTATACGTAATTCTTGATTTCTCTAGGTCAACTCCAGTGATTCATGCTATTATAGTACAAGGGGTAATACGAAGGTCCAGTGGGAGTCACCAACTTTGAAGACGGGCCTGGGCTGTCTGATTCCAGGTGTGGGCCTCTTTCTGATTATAATAGTGTTCTTGTCTATTGCAGCTTACAGACGGTGCAAATCCAAGCAAATGAAGACAGAGAATAGGCAAAGTTCAAGAGACGTGCAGCAGATATTCGCGGTTGTAGTCAATCCACGCAGTAATGCTAGAATTGCCCGAGGTGGACGCTCTGCAGTCGCTTTTCCTGGATTAACGTGAATACCCGACGTATGCCATGATTTTCTAGAGCTCAAATATCTACTCCGCAACTGAAAATTTTACCGCTTCATAAAGTTTAATGTTTTACGTTTGTTTATTGTAACAAATTATTGTTATTCAAGAGTATATTTTGTAAAACTATGAACAATTTTTAGATACAGAAAGAGTACGTTAAAATATTTTAACAGTTCAAATGTGAAAGTATCACTCTCTGGTAGCTTTGAGATCTAACTATTATGACAAGAAAGTTTTGAAACTTCTCTATATGTGAACTGGGTCTGACTTTGGATGTGAATGAGAGGTAAATATGATACTCACATCCACACCCTGAAGATCTATCTACATACAAAATACCAGGTCAATGTTGTGTAATTCGACTTTCTAGGAAATACCATGTTTTAGGTCAAAAATTCAACAAATGGGTTGTAACTTTTGACTAGTAGATCAGAAGCACATATTTGTTTGGGTTTTGTAAGTCCCACCGAATCCTACTTATGGGTGAAAAGTCAGTTCAAAAGCACAGAATCAGTTGGAATACTTCTTCTGTGAGATTTTTTGGCATTCTTCAACACAATTAATCGATCAAAATTTTCGTACGGGATCTATTTACTATTTAGAACGTTATACATTTTGTATAGTGATATATAAAGAGTAATGTAGCAAATAGGGAAAAAACAGGGTATGACCACAGAAAATCCAGCAGTTCTAATAAGACGCCTGTTGGAGGTGGTATTCGAAAATAGAAAATCGCACAGCGATACATTAGTATGCCAAAATAAACTAGATAGATAGGCCAAGTTATTATACGTTTGTGACCGGCACTGAGATAGGCTAGCATACGCGGCGCATATTTTAGATATAGATAGATGAATACCAGTAAGAGAAGGACGTATCCGAATGGAAACCTGTAAGAATTAGTCAGAGCATGTATGTATCCATAAAAAAGCGTGAGTATTACTCCCACAAATAATTCGTAACCATTTTCTTTGTAGCGTTTATAAACATCAAGTTTCGGAGGCTCCTCTTCTAAATATTCATAACCGATTCCATGTAATGACGCCTTTTTATCGTAAACCACCGCGACTCGTTTATCTCCGCTGCAGTAATATGATCCAGCAATATTCTCGTAAATTGTACCGAGCTTGGCTTTGTCGTTGGATGTTACCGGATCAGTGGAGTTTAATATGATTGAGAGAGCGTCTTTGTACGCATTAATTGCCAGTTCGAAGTTAAATAACTCATGGTGCATATTCCCTATAGAATTATAAACCTCGACAATTGAAGCCCCATCGTCTCCATAACATCTGATGGCTTTCTCATAATTTTCGACCGAAGAAGAAATTTCTTCTTTCAGAATACAGAGTCTAGCAATTTCCACATAAGCCATTGCCATATCTGACATTAAATTTAACGAACTTTCGTTCTGAATAAATAAATAATAGTAACGTTCTGCCTTTTCAAATTCTTTTTTCTCACGTAAGTAATTTCCCATCTGAAGCAAAATTGGAATATCAGAATGCAACTGAGTTGTTTTTGAATTCTCTAATACTCTCAATTTAATATGCCATATATCGCTCAAGTTCTCAATCTGAACAACTTGAAAAGTTGTTCCTATCGAAAATAAAAATTCACATTCATGAGACATCGTACTAAATTCAGTGACGTCAGCATACGGTTTTGCATTCACGTTTGTATCAATTTCGATTTCAAAGAAAACCGATTCTAATGCTTCTGCTGGGGTCGGTATAAATTGAAGCGCAACAGTGGAAGACAAACTTGCCGAGATGAATCCGTTGAAAGAGTAAACTGTTTGTTCTTCTTTTCTAATTATGTCAAATTCTTGTTTCGTCATATATTGTCCACGATAAACAGTCAAACTCTCTTGTTGGTGGTTATTAATAAATTGCGCATGTAACGTTTGTATTTGAGAGTTTAGATCTTTAATAAAAAATCGAAATGTGAACATTAAATCTATGTCTTGTGTACGACAAGCTTCGTTAAGTAGACGATAGAGAAAAGAATCCTTTGTATACCAGTGAATGGCTGCTGTTTGATCGTACGTTGTCTCAAACTCATCAATATCACTCTGATCAGCATCATGGTATCTTAAACGACAGTTTTCTAGCATCTCTTTTTTTGACTGTTCGCTTTGCGGCAGCTGCATCATTGATTCAACAAGTACTTGAAATTTCTCTGTGTTTAAGGTTCTATTTGTTAAGATACCGTCAGTGTCTATTTGTTGATCTCTCATCTGAAGAACTTCTAATTCGGATTGTATGTCATGATGCAGCTCATCGAATAAACATTGACTATCACTGATATAGTAAATATTTCTTTCTTTCTCTAAAAATTCATAATCGTTCCATTGAAAACCATAGAATTTGGATGTGTAGGGAAGAACATAAATGCACAATATATGCGGCAACAAAAATGGGACTGGATCGTGTTGCATGTAATTAAAGACGTCGTTGTAATCTGAACCACATATTAAAAAAATAATCTGACGATATTGATTGCGCCGTATATATTTTATACATTTACAAAAATCATAGAATACTTCCATTGGCGATAAAAAATCTAATTGATAAGTTGGTGTTTTTCCGAAAGAACGGCATGCATTAATATATCCTTTCTTATAGGTACGCTTACAATACGGCGGCTTTTTAAAAAACCGTTCGAAGCTTAATGCTTTACAGTTATTACTTAGTTTCCATAAATTGAGGTATTCACGTCTACTATAACATACAATAGAATAATTTGACATGATACGAGTTGAACCGATCAGATGGAACATAATTGCTCTCTCCATGGTATCAAACATAAGATGATGTTTCATAGAAAATAAAAGAATTCTTTGAATATTCTTTCTTGATTCACCACGACTAGACAGCTGATTGTAAATGTAAATTGCGGCGATATTTGGGTCCCTAAGAACTGTCATCATTTGTGTAGTTTCACCACTTACGATTAAAAATACTCTTTTGGTGTTGTTTAGCCATTCGATATAGTCACGACCTGACTTTTCAGAATAAAATGTTCTTATAAATATAGAATATATCATTTTAGGTATTTTAGGCTGACGTCGAAATAAAGATTTCGTCATAGTGTTAAGCCAAAAAATTGAAATGTTCTCATTATATCTGCCTTGAGAATTGCATTCACTGCTTCGAATAGTATCGGTAAACAGAGACAGAATTGAGTCATTATCATCCATTTCTCTGAGCCGCTTGTCAGGTATAATACGCTGTAAAATAACTCCTTTTATTACTTATAGTAAAAGAATATATAAAGAAAAAGAAAATCTGTCTTTTAAAATATTTTGTACAGCAGAGTGATAAGGATGAGAAAAAGAATAGAAGTATCACCCTGATAAACATTCTCATCGTAGAGTATTTTCATCTGTAGCTTTGATAACAAAAGCTAGCATAGACTATTTTGAAGATGAAGATGAGAGTGAGTTTGACTTGAAAAGAGAAAAAGTATGATATGAAATGTTAGGATGGGTGGGTGTGAGTAGGTGTGAGTGTTTAAATAATAGACTGACTTATCTATCTTGAAGAAAGACAAATACAATCTGCTCTTCTCAACTTCTGCTTTTTAGCAATCGATTGTGTTGTTATTGAAGTAAAAAAATATAATAATTGAAAAAATGCACAGTTGGATATTCCGACGTGTTTTGTGTTGTTTATTGATATAGAAACACTCATCAGGGCTGTGCATTATAAAAAAAATTTAAATTTTAACATCACCAAGTACATCAAATTAATATAGAAGAATTTAAAAGATAAGAAACAAAAACTAAAAAATCAAAAAATTCAGAAACTTCATATGATACAAAAAAATATCAATAATTCAAACACTATAGAAAGAACCATAAATAAAGGCCAGACGATAAAAAGTTATATGAATAGGAAAACAAGTAAATAAATAAAAATATAAAAACGAATAATATTAATAAAGTCAAAACAAGAAAAAAATTTCACCGTTGAATTTTTAAAGGAATATAGTAAAAAAAATAGTCATACAACATATTTAGAAAAAAGGAAAGAAATCGATCTTTTATATAAATCGGTAAAAAGAATAATATGTAGAAAAGTAATCAGAACACTCTGTTGTTGATTTCATAAATTGAGTAAGTAACTCATGATGTACGAGTAGAAACTACAGATTGTGCAATCTATACGATTCCATTACGAATTTTAATCAAAAGATATCTTGAATAATTTAATAATTGATAAATGTTATCCACACCCTCAAGATTTAAATAAACTAATCTGTTGAAAGTATATAAATTTCACTCAATATTCTAGAATAATTGTGTTTTATTTATTGCATAAAATCTGTTATTATCGATTGGTACTATCTATGTAATAGAATAGAATTAAGGACTGATGATAAATATATATATACGATGCAATGGCTATTTTATATTTTAATATTGAACTTTCAGCTTATTTTAACTCGATTTTGAACAATAATCTTAGAACTGTTACAGAATAATATTTATAAAAAGATAATTTATATAAAGAATTAATTATTTTATTAAATGTATAGATTTAAGAAAAAAATTCTATTCAGCTTCCATTACGAACTATTCGTTGAATGATTGGATTGCAAATTCTTAGCGCCATCTAGTCAAAAAAATGTCTACACATTCCTACATTGGTAAAAAAAGACATATGGCTGATTAAGTCTAGTAAGAACAACAAGGACAAAAGGAAAAAAAAAATAAAAACTAAGACAATATTATTGACGATGTTAATAATGTAGTTTATTATAAATAATCTTATTCAATATCAAATGATTCGATGAACAGAGTTTCAGTTTGGCAAGAATTTAATGCATGGTAAATATATATATATATATTTTTTTCTAAACTAAATATGTTTTGTTTTTTTTTTGCTAGTCAATTTCTTGTTTCATTTTGCTTACTTATCTTCAGTATTCTTTATGCTTTTCGTGAACAGTTATTTATACTTTGGCCATATTGGTTAGTCTTTCTACCATTATTTATTTGGAAAATCTTGGCAATATTAGGAGCTATTATTGGGATTTTTACATATTGTTGTATTCGACCGAGAAAGTAAATTCTCTTAAAAATAATGAATGATTAAATTTTTCTTTTGTTTCATAATTTTAGCCGAGAACGTAATTCACCAATTCATTGTCGAGCATTATTTTTAAATTTAATTGAAACAATTCTTTTATTTCTTTTTGAAATTTTAATATGTTATAATCTTGAACAACCAAAGGAGTCAGAATATCGTTTAACATGGATTGTTTGTTTTCTACCATTAATTGTTCTATCAATTATATCCGTATTTACTTATGTTTGGTTATTACGTCATGGTCGTTCCTGGGAGGTAAATAAAAAATAGATTTTCAAAACAAACTTTTCTATATAAATATTTCATTTATTCCAGATTCAAGCATTATTTGTTGTTAATATTCTACAATTTATTTTTTTTGCTCTTAAATTAGATAATAGTATTCTTACATGGAATTATGCGGTTTGTTTTAAAAAAAATTTATTGATTAAACTGAAATTCTTTTCTTGTTTTAGGCAGTATTTATTCCATTATGGATTGTCATGGGTATATCTATTATTTTTTGTATTGGTCGTATTATTTGGACTTTTGTACATTATTATCGAAATGATAATCATCAAGTTCCTATGAGTCAACAACAATTACATCGACGATGTTGTCAAATTTTAACAAGTCCAACTGTTGGTCATATATGTGTACTTCTATTTTTACTTATTTTTCAAGTAAAAATTCTTATTCTTATATTAAATCTTCATATTTAAATTTATATAGATACTGTTAGTCTTCTATTTGGAACGCTCTATTGCTCTTTCATTTATTGTTGTGTGTTTACCATTGTATATTGCATTAATAATACTCATTTATATGTCATTTGGCAGTCGAGTACCGCCTAATCATTGTAAGAAAAACCTTTTCGTTTGCCTTAAAAAAAATCAATTTTGTTTTTCATTTCAAAAGGGTGGTTTGGTCTACGACAAGATGCATGTGGATGGCTTTTACATTTATGTCCAATATTTGAAACTTATGCAAATATTGAATATCATTTTACTACATCAGATTCTCCATCATTACCAACGCATAATATATCTTCAACAACAGCAAATCCATCGATCATATCAACAGGACATTTAAATCGAAATATCGAAAGTACTCGTCGATTTTTTTTCCGTAAAAAATCACCATCATTTTGTGATCAATCAAAAGTTGATCATGATGAAAATGATTTATTAACAACTGTATTTTTATCACCATCGAATACCCTAAAATTACACGAACCCGATTAAAAACTAAATGTTTTTATTGTGCATCTAAATAAATTCTTTTTTTTTGTTTTGATTGTAGATGAATCTATAATGGATGGACACTTCGAAGTATATACAGTCGTGTAATCCAGCGTAAGAAATTTCTTTTAAAAAATAAAATTTAATTTATTATTTTTTTTCTGTTTAAATTTAGACGTTTTGTTATTACTTTTTCTTTATTAATCTTTTCAATCTTATTTGCATTACAACTTGATGGATATATTAAAATTAGTTATTGGCTTGTTTTCTTGCCATTATTTATATGGAAAATGCTTGTAGTTTTTGGTGCTTGTACAGGTGTCTTTTTATGGTGTAAAAATGGCGAAAGAAATAGGTGAAAACTTTTTTCTTTTATAATTTAAATATCTAAAAAATAACATTCGAATTTTATTATAGATTCATTCGTACACCTGATAATGATTGTCGAGCATTAATTATTTATTTTTTTCTTCATATACTTATATTTATATTTGAAATACTTACATGTGACAAATTAGAAAATCATCTAGATATTCATTGGACTGTATGTTTTATTCCATTATTTCTATGTACATGTCTTGCCTTTTTATCATGCTTGTGGTCATTAAAAGTACAAAGAAATTTTCTCGTATGTCAAGAAAAAAAGAAGTAAAATATTTTATTTTCGATTATGATTTTATTTAGATTCAAGCGTTTATATCAGCTAATGGACTTTTCTTTTTGTTTTTTCCACTTCGTTTAGATGATCTAATTACATGGCGATATGTTGTATGTATTCGTTTGCTTAAATCTAGAAAAAAACTAAGTGAATTCTAATCGATTTAGGTTGTCTTTATTCCATTATGGATATCATTATGTATTACATTATTATTTGTCATTTCAAAATTAATTCTTGCTATTATTCATCGTTGTTCTCGCCGTTTAATAACTAATCAACGTGAATCAAGCACTATTACAGAAGCATTTATTTATGCAATCATGTTCATTCCATTTAGCATTTTTGCGGTAATATATTATTTATATCCTTGAGATAGAGTAATAACTATGATGACACTTCTAATTTATATAGATTTTACTTGCTGATCGACTTGATCTTGAAGATAATGAACAAAATGGAAAAATCTCATTCACTGTGATAGCTATTCCATTATGGATTGCTTTAATAGCATGGCTTACATTTTCATTTGGTGCTACAGATAGCAATCCATGTAATTATATATACAGTAGAGTGCAAAAAAATTGCCGACAGACTTTTCAAAGTTCTTCTCACAGAAGCATGAAATATGAAGAATTTTTTATGTTGTTATAATGCACAGACACTATACTCTATAACCACATAAATCATTAGAAATTCCTCCCTCACTGTGAATTTTTACAAGGCAATAACTTCACGTCCTTTGCTATTATAAACAAGGGTCATCATTATACAGTAGTTTTAAAAATCTCCCGAGTAGCCTTTGCTTCAATAATGTAAGATGAGTTATGGGTCATTTTTACGAAGTTGCATGAGAGTTTTCGATCAATATTAGCCTCACGTAATTCATGAAGGTAGTACCTAACGTTCACAAATAACTTCAGAAAGTATATATATTTCGATAGAAAAAGAAAAACACTTTTTTTTTCTAGGGTGGTTTGGTCTTCGACGTGATTTATTTGAGATTATTCTTGGTAAATGTCCATTTATAACACTCTATTTTAATAATCAATTTAAATTTGGACCACATTCATCAACAACAGCACCAACAAATAATATTATTATTGATGTAACAACATCAACTGTGAATAAAAATACTGAATCTATGAATATGAACAAATTATTAACAGCAAATACTAATAATGAAAAAAATTCTAGTATACAATATCATTTCATGTCACTTTTAGAACCTGATTAATATATATATATATTTATTGTTTTACAATTTCCGGTGATGTTCGTCTTTGTATCAAATTTTATGTTGTAGTCAAAAAAAAAATAATCAAATAAGTGATTAAATATTAAATGTAAATAAATAAAAAAAGAGTATTTGTTTGTAAAAAAACAAATCTAGTTTTATTAAGTTCAAAAACGACAAAAAAATCAAAACGAATGTTTATATATATCTTGTTGTATTTAATTTAACAGATTCCGGACTTTCAATTGGTGTTGCAGGTACTTCATCTTCACTCGTAGACAAAAAAGAATCATTTATTTTGATAAGATCATCAATACTAACGGATACTTCACTAAAATTACCAACGAGAAAACCACTAGTTACTGTTTCTGGAATAGATGTAGTTGTTCTTGTATATCGGAATGTAGTCATATTCATATCTTGTTCAATTGATGTTTCATTAGATTCACTTTCATTATCATAATTAATTGGTTCAGTTGTTGTTGTAACTGTTTCATTAGTTGTTAGATTGAATACTATTTCTGTTACCAATGTTCTATCAAGAATTGGAGCTGTTGAAATAGTAATAACTAAGAACAAAAACAAAGCTATGAAAGCGAATATAATTCGATGACCAATCATAATTGTTTAATCGAATATGTAATATATGATGATGATGATATATAGAAAGAGATAAAATAAATACACATGTCCTTTAATGCATGCCTTTATATCTAATCGAAAAATCTATGAAAACATTCTCTCGTCGTCTATTTCGCATGATCTCTTTTTCCTCTTCTATTTTCAACTCGTTACATTCGAATTATAGAAGTTACTAAATGATTCGACACGTCGTTATAAATATGTAAATAATCTGTATTCAAGAAGAAAAAAATGAATAGATAAGATTACTAGCATTCGTGTCTTGTTTCATTCAATAATTATTTACAATGTTATTTTTTTTTGTGTGTTAATCTTACATTAGTTATTTATGATTTGTCTCGTTTATATATATATACCTTGATGCTATTATTAATTATTTTTTTATCTGTATAGAATTTCAAAGTCTTCATTTTGACTTCTCTTATGTTTAATCGCATTGGAAATATTCATTTAAATTTATCAGATTCATTATTTTCTAATCTGTTTCTAACAAGCAAACATTAATTGAATATAATCACTACGTTTTTCTATTAATTTAAAAATAGATATAATCTTAGAGAAATTATTTCGGTACAAAAGACTCTAATCAAATATGAATTCTTAGAAAAATCTATTTATGAAATATATAAATTCTTATCATAATTATTTGAATGATC
>CAJNOI010001380.1:0-15736 GCA_905250115.1 Adineta steineri | reverse complement strand
TAATGCTAATGGTATTGTCGTCGGTAAGCAGACTATTTATTTTATCATTTATGTAAGAACACGGGCGCCTTCCCGTTCTACGAATCAGTATCACATTATTCGAATAGAAGCGTAGTAGTCATATCTCGACACCAAAACCAAGAATTATCAATTTTTTGAAACTCTCAAAGTCATAAGTGATTCGGAAATCAAAACTACCAATATTGAATTATGGCATCGTTTTTATCTCTGTTTACTGAGACGAATGTCGGACTCATAGAAGTCATACGGATGAATTTTCCAAAACTGAATCTTTTAAAATGTTCCTCAACGGTGAACTTGTTTTATCCAAGTTATTTGTTATATTTAGAGATTATGGAACCGAGAAGAATTACTCTAATGTATGTTTATTTATTTTTTTAGAGCCGTGTACGGCCGTTTGTCAAAATGGTGGTCAATGCACAGGTTCCAATACTTGTACATGCGCTACTGGATGGAGTGGTGACACGTGTACACTTGGTAATGTAAATTCAAAGTTTAGTTAATTCTAATAATTTCTGTTGTTTCTTTTAGCTATATGCACAAGTGATTGTCAGAATGGTGGTACATGTACAGCTCCTGATACATGTACATGTACTAATGGATGGAGTGGTGACACGTGTACTATTGGTTAGTAAAATTTAAATTTGAGATGTTCTCTATGGTTACTATTCTTGGAAATAAGGACAAGAATATGTAAATGAGAATGTGGGATAGTATTAGTTTGTACATAAGGTAGAAAGATGAACGTCAGGGTGAATCTTTCCGTAACACTGTTTTCCTAACCCTCGCGACATGCTATGTAAATTTTGATAAATGAGATGAATATTGTCTTAAGAGAAGAGGCTCATTTTCTTAGATATTTTATAGAGAATTATATATACGATAAAAATTTCTGAAAGAATCTATTTGTTATTCCATTAATTATAACAAATAATAACTATTCCATAAGTTTTATTATTTGTAAAAGCTATCATTTTCTCTAAAATTTTTATAGAATGATATCACTTGAGTCAATTTATCAGATTTAAAAAGATGTCATGGTGTGCCAACTAATTTGTTTCAGTTGCTACAATAGACACATATTTATTAATATATTATAAAAAAAGAGATACAGAAATCTATACGAATATATTTACAGTCAGATATATTGTTAATCGATAGAGAACTGGTAAATTAAGAAGAAAATATCATTCGGTCTTCCTATTTCATATAGAACTGACAACGTCATCAACAACAACAACAACGACGACGACGACAACCACAAAAACAACAACGAAAACAACTACGAGAACAACCACGAGGACAACCACAAAAACAACAACGAGAACAACCACGGGAACGACCACGAAAACAACCACGAGGACAACCACAAAAACAACTACTAAAACAACAACAACTACAACAACAAATAAATTAACAACAACTACAACAACAACTACGACAACAACTACGACAACAACTACGACAACTACAACTACGACAACAACAACTACGACAACAACAACTACGACAACAACTACGACAACAACTACGACAACAACAACTACGACAACAACAACTACAACTACTACAACATGTAAGTTAGTTAAAACTTTTGAAATTATTAGAAAAGATGTATGCTGTTCATATAATATACAAACTACATTAGTGTAGCATACATAATTTGCTAAAACTATTTGCAACTTATCCTCAATACACTATGTATAATGTTTTTCGACAAGTTGATCATAAAAATATAATTAGAACATTTCAGTTTTGATATCTGAACTGGTCTATAAGTGTTGGATAATAAAATAGTTTTTCTTTTTCTATCTTTTTATAGTATGTACTCTATCTTCTCAATCGACCTGGTCACAAACTGCTACGACCATATTTGGCAGTCAAGCAGGTACATCTGGCTCTACCCTTTCACTTCTTAATACTCCAATTGGAATGTATTATGATCAACCTAATAATAATTTAATCGTTAGCGATTTTCAAAATCATCGTGTTCTACAATTGTCTTTGATTAATGCGCCTTCAGTTGCAACAGTAATTGCTGGAAGTAATGGCGCGGGTTGCAGCTTGAATCAATTTACGACTCCTATTGGAGTAGGTCTTGATAGTTCTGGTCAATTGAATGTAGCAGATACAACATGCAATCGACTCATTAGATTTCCATCAAATTCAAATTCGACGATATCTGGAACATCTGTCGGTTCTGTAGCGGGAGCAGAACAACTATCCATAAACGCATTGACTGGTGATATTTATGTAGCTAGTTATAGTGGTAATGCGGTATACAAGTTTACCGGAGGTAGTGGATCACCCGTGGTTGCAGCAGGTATATAGGATTCCTTCGAAGAAATCTTTTATTTGATATACATTTTATCTTCATGTATAGGTGGCAATGGAGCTGGAAGTGGTCTAACTCAGCTTTCATCACCAAATGGTGTTTACTATGATTATTTACATACAAATGCTTTGTACGTTACCGATCTTAATAATAATCGTGTAATGAAATACCCATCTGGTTCAACGAGTGCAACTTCTGGAACAGTTGTCGCTGGAGGTAATGGATCTGGAAGTGGAGCGAATCAGGTCAATAGCCCAAGAACTATACTGGTCGATAGTAGTGGAGCTCTTTATATATCTGATGCAGGTAAGAGCAACTTTGAGAAAAGAAAATACTCTATAAATTAAAAAAAATCTCGTTTGACTTTTTTCATATCCAGGTAACAATCGTGTTACACGTTGGCTGCCAAATGCGACTAGTGGTAGTACAGTCGTTGGTGGAACATCAGGAACAGCATCGAGTCAACTCAATTTCCCTGAAAAAATCCTCTTTGATAAAAATGGCAATCTATTGGTTGTTGATAGAGGAAATAATCGAATACAACTTTTTAATTTAACAACATGCTAGTACATAAGGACTTACTACTGATTGATTATTATCGTTAACAGCAAAAACTTTAAAAAAGCTGATTAATGTGTTGACTTTTTCTTAATTTTTCATAAGTGTTCAAGTAGTGATTTATCTTTGTTTTGTAACATTTCTTTCATAGTTTATATCTTAATAAAAAAAGAATATACACTTCACAATTAAATATATTGTATGAGATAATCGAAAAGTGGGCTAATTTCGTATTTGAAGAAAAGCCAGATTTGTTACTAGCTTGATCTTAATAATGCATTTTCTCATCATGTGTATATATAATAGCTTTCTTTTTTGATATGACAGAAAAAGATAGAAAGAAAATATATCGAATGAAAAATGTGAAAATTAAAATACTTACGATTTGCCGAGATATATATGCGATCATTGAAGAAGTAGAAATAAAATTATAACGTCTATTTACAGTAAGTATAATATAAATTTTCTTAAAGTTTATTAGGAGGATGTTGGTGTGTCACTGTCCTGTCATACACACACCCATCCCACATCCTAGATGCGGCACCCTTCTCCGTACTTTTAATTTCTTTTTGTTCTAAATATTTTTCTTCTTGTATGTATACTTTGAAACTACATGATAGATTTATCTTTCTATCATGTAACGCGTAATCTAATATTTGTTTTATTTCAAATGTGTTATCACATTTCGTATTCTCCTGTGCTTGTGTTGACTGTTGTTTTTCATAGTATAAAAGGAACGACAAAAATATAGTTTAAACGCAATTCTTTATCATGGAAATAAATATTCATACGCTAACTCTTAAGTAGTGTCTATTATATCAAAAATTGTCATAATTTTACATTTCAAAATAATTCACTATGACAACACAATCGTCAGACTTGGTGTTTCGTATTTATTCTATGCACAATTATGAACAACATGTTACCGAAATGAATGATTTATTTCAACGATGTGAATCCACTAATTATAAGTCAGTAACGATGGGTGATAACAATAAATTACCCATTGTATTTCATTGTGAATCTATCGATTACCTTCGTTGCATGAAACAATATCCCGAATCGTACTGTTATACATTGATAAACCCAAAAGATGGTTGTGTTGTTGCTATTGTGGCTCTTCATATAAAATTTGTATATTTTGGATCGTCTTTGGTGACTGTTACATTTAGTCGTTTAGCTCGCGTTGATCCAGCTCAACGACGACAAAACCTTTCAATAAATCTTATGATGCAAGTGAGCCAAACTGTTATTGATCATGGTTCAGACTATATAACAGGCTACACAACATATACCAATGTTCCATCATTAGGTCTACAACAACGTTTGTACGGTTCATTCTCAAATACACTTAGTCAGCTCAATCATTTTATCCTTTCAACAGGAACTACTTCCGAAACAATTAAATTACATAAACTTAGCGTCGAAGAAACAGAACGTCTTTGGATGGTTGATATGATTGATTGGGTTCAGCGTCCCTCACTATCAGATTTACACCGTATCATACATATGAATGAATATATAGGTATTTTCGCTGTTGGAGATTTCTCGTCAGGACGATATGCAGCAGCAATGATATGGGAACCATTAACTGTGATGCTTTGTGACGATCGATCTAGTACAAACAATGCATATCGTGGTCGATTCCGTTTAGCACTAAACTTTTTCCAATCATCCAGCTCACTACCATCGATTACAGTTCATGAAAGAGAACATCTCATATCTGCACTCAGCAATGCAGCAGCCAATGATAAAATTCCATTCCTGATATGTGACATTGAGGAGTCATCACCATTTACATCGTTAGTACAACAGAAAGCTCTAGCTGTGACAACAGCGAATATATCTCGAGTTCCTTTGACGAAACGATTTGCAGATATGGCCGATCAATTTACTAATTCACCCATTTGGTTCGATCCACGTGATTTTGGTAGTCTACTGTATTTTAAACCTCTCTCGAAAGAATTACAGTCACAATTATGATAACATTACATTGTATCATCCACTACTACTGATACTTTTTATAACTTTTCAAAATTTAATGAACTACTATCGAAGTCCATATAATCAAGAATAAAACAGTAACGTTTCTAATGATCTGAACTGTTCAAATCGGCATTGAAAGTTTTTTGAAATAAGAAAACAGTGTAAAATGATTATTATTTCGGATAATCTAAACATATAGTGTTTAGATGAGGATGATATAGAAGAAGAGACATCCATACCCTCAATTTATTTTGTAAATAACTATTTATTAGCAAAAAACGATTCTAAACAAAGTCCAAATGTGAGTATAAACACAGACCATCCTTCGTTCTATGTATATACCTATGACTTATATTTAAATGAGCAATAATAAAATCGAAATGAGCAATAACGAATTTTGGCAATAATAAAATTGAATGAGCGATAATAGTACTGAATGAGCAATAAATATACTGAATGAGCAATAATTATACTAAATGGGCAATAATTATACTAAACGAGCAATAATTATACTAAATGGGCAATAATTATATTAAATGAGCAATAATTATACTAAACGAGCAATAATTTATTTAAATGAGCAATAAATCGTATGTGTAAGGAGCAATATAAATCTAGGTGTTATAGTATCATTCGTCTGTGTTGGATATTTTTTTTCTTTCTTTAGATTGTATCGTATAGATGACGTATACACGATCTTTACATATATATAGTTTTTTTTCCTTTTCACTTAATGTATTTTCCAAACGTTGACTCTTTTAAGTACTTTTCTTTCTCCTTATTTTTCTCTCATTATCTTTGAATTTTCCCATTCTGTTTATATGTATATACGTACATATATATGTTTGCGGCCAATGTCGAATTCAGTCCAGTCTGAGATTAGCCAAGGCCAATCTAGAATCTCATATTGGACGCGTCCAATATTGATTTATAGAAGAGTTTTTCACAAAAACTCCTATTTGTGTGTGAAGAAACGCTATATTCGAACTGTTAATGGTGAGGATCATAGTGAGGGTGAAGGTAAGATAATCATTTATGAAGAGGTTGAAATAGGATTTGTTGAGTTATGGATAGGCTTTTTAGAAGAATCACTTTTATGAAAATATATCCATAAATCTTTAAATCCGAACTTGATATTTTGTCTGACGACTGTTATAGCTTCGTCCTCACCCGCACTGTCATCTTCACCATCAAGAATTCGATTGTAGCATCTAGGGACTAATGAAGGTTTTTGTGAAAAACCCTTCTATAATCCAATATTGGTCACGTCCCACGTGAGATTCTAGATTGGTCTAGGCCAATCTTAGATTGAACTGAATCCAATATTTGCCGCAAACATATATATATAAATACTCTACATTCGTTTATAAGAGAAAATGATACATTCAAAAGCGATCAATTAGACTAAATTCTCTTTTAATGAATGATTCAGGGTGTAGGTGTGGGTGCTAGATGAATATAGTATCCATACCCAAACTCATACCCACACCCTCAAAAAGAAAAAGAGGCAGACCATCTAAAGCAAAAAAAGCTTTATTGCTGCAATAGTATATTTATTGCTCATTTTCCTTTTTCTTATGACCGATTGTAGAAATAAAAACTGGAGTTTTTCTTTTTCTTATGACTAAAATATGAAATTAATATTACTATTTGATGGATTAATTATTACCCATTTCATAATTTAAAACTGCTCAAAAAAGATTTTTTTATTGCTCAAAGATTATTGCTACTTCGTATTTTAATTATTGCTCATTCAGTCACTATTAGTGCTCATTTAAATACTAGCCTATACCTATATTTGTGTCCTTAATTTATACTGTCAGCCACCTTCAAACGCATCTAATAATTCTCATCCACACTCTCACCTCGCCATCCTTATTTCCTAAGTTGCTTGATCTCTACGATGATAATTACTAAAAGAATTTTTCTAAATCTATACAAAATAGAAGTGCTCATCTTTCAAAAACATAGATGTCATTCACTTCTAAAAACGGATCACATAAGTATTTCGATTGGTTAAATAAAATATGGAATTTCTTCTATTCTATTATTTTTATAATGCTTACTATGCATGTTTTGTTTCGTAAACATTCATTGCTTTTATATTCGTTTGCTCTCTTCCTAGATTTCTATTCTCATTATACTTCATTTAAATTCAAAGAAGCATTATTAACGATGGCACGATACAATGCTCATGATCAACAACAACTTGCAATTTTTGGTCCATTTTTTGCTACAATTCTATTGACAATCATCGTTTGGGTGTATATGTATATTCGACGTATTCACTTTTTTCAGACTACGAAACTACCTATGGAACAACTCACACGTGCTGGTGGACTGGCGCGATTATCGCCACCTGGCGTAAATAATCCATCAGATAATTTAAAGAATTTATTTGAAGTACCTATTTTGTTTTATGCATTTTCACTCTATTTATTTGTCACAACACAAGTCGATGCAACATATGTTTTTGCTTCATGGATTTTCTTTGTATTTCGAGTCTTACATAGCAGTATTCATTGTACTTTTAATCATATAATGTCTCGTTTTTATTGTTATCAACTTTCATGTGTAGCTTTATTCTTTATGATTTTTCGTGCCATGTTAGCACATTTTTTCTCATAGAGCTTCATATTAATAAAAATTTCCACTGTCCTAGATAGTTCAACGATTCGGACGCATTATTCTTAACGAGTTGTTAAAGTCTTTTTGAAAGTACACCGTATAATAACACTTTCGATAACTTATCATTTTTATTTTATCGAAAAATTATCAGATATAAAGAAGAAGCAGTAAAATATTCTTCAACGGATACGAATTTTCAAAAAGTTGTATCATGTTTTTATTTAGAATTAATCGATGCTGATTGTAAGATTTTTCAGTTTTAATATTTCGACAGTATAAAGAAACAGACAAAGAAGTGTTAACCATTTTCATACTTTTGTATAGTTAAAATATTTGATGAGATCGATAACTGTAGTAATTGTACAATTGGTATGAAGAACGAACAAATATTTTTATTAATATTCTACCTCTAGTAAATATAGTCGAATAGTAAATTGTCATGTAGTGACTTCAGAATTTCTAACTTATTTTAATAATATTACCGGTAATACGGTAAACAAACTTAGGAAAAGTAAAGACACATTCGTTCAGGCAGATCTATAGATTTACAAATTGTTCAAGAAATTTCACTGATTTTCTGTAAGATAGTCAATAAATACATATACAGATTGACATGACTATTCTGCTTACCGTAAGTGAAGTTTTTAAGAATTCCAACTACTTCTTTGATTATTGATAGATCCATTGATATGTGAAAGTCAAAGATACTATTAATCAATAATATCTTTCTATATTAGAATTATACAACTAAATTATAGCATTCACTGTTTATTTTATTTTTTTTAGGATATAAAAATTAAATGATTTCATTTTTTTACGGTTTACGAATATTTGAAAAGAAAACGTGCTTATTAAGATCATAACGTGCACAAATATAATGGATGATGATAATAATATCGAATTAAAAAAAAAGAGCGCAACGTCAACAAGAACCGGACAAAAAAAACAGAAACACACACACACACACGCAAAGAATCTAGTCAAAATTTGATCAAACGAAAAAAAAAAATGCACATCAATTAAATGATAAAAGTAAAATATTTTATTCTTCACAATAATCAAATAAAACAGTATCAAATCTGACACATGGAATTAATAACAATAATTGCCACATAAAAGAAAAAGGAATGTATATATTATTTCACATTTATTTATTTTTAATAATATTTTTTTCTGACGATTTTTTTTCTGCTGTTAATACAATTAATTTTCCATCTTTAACACCAACAAGTAAATGACTAAAATCTTTTGTAAAATACAAACAATTGATTTGTGTTCGAAGGCGAATTGTTTGTATTGTTTTCATTCTTTAGAAAGATCAATAAATAAATAAATAAAATTCTTTAAAAATAAAAAACCACTACTTACTCAAACATATCTTTAACGACAACTCTTGCAGCGACTAAACCTTTTGTTTGTTGTAATGATGGTATATGATTAACAGCTAGTACAATATATTGATCACTTAAAATCATATCAACAACATTATATTCTAATTTTCGCATTCGAATTAAACCACCATTAATTGAATATAAAAATAAATATGTATCATCTTTTTCTGTATGAACAAGTATATGTCTTTCATTTGATAATTGTAAATTTATAATTGGATCACTCATAGGACGTAAAGTTCGAACATAAATTCCATGTTCAACAGTATGAATATTACATGTACCATCTAATGAACCCGAAACAACGAGATCAAGTTCAATTGATACAGAAACACATGTTACTTCAGATGTATGACCATAAAGTGTAACAGCTGGTGAAAGAAGTGCATTAGATTCTTGTTCGTTTGTATTCGTTAGATTTCGATTATCAATTAAAGATAAATTCCATATAACACATGTCGTATCACGAGAACCAGTGACAAGAATATATCCTGTTGAATCAAGTGTTAAACATGTTATTATATCTGTATGATGAATAATTGAAGTTATAATTTTCGATTTTAATAATGAATAAACACGTAATGACCAATCCCAATGACCACCACTGAAAACAAATTTTGCATCATGTGAAACAGCAAATATACGAGATGTTATTTCTAATGATGGAGAAAATGGAGCAGCAATGATATGTCGATTACTAAAACAAACAAAATAAGATAAATAATATTTATATTTTTATAATTATACGCTTGAAATCTCAAGCTATATATTTTTACCGTTCAGTTTGTAAGGTTGGATCACGTTCAAATGTAAAAAAATTACTTAAAGATTTATCATATGGTTGCCAACCTAATGAATATTCATAGTATAAAAAAAAGGAATGTTTTTAGTTTGATTCATCTTACCATTATTACCAACAACACCGCTTATACTAACAGTAACAAGTGTATCAGGAATACCTTGTTGCATAAATGATCGAATTTGATTTTTTGGTATAGAAATAAACGTTATTGGATCACATAATTTATCATTTGCTGGTGTTATTTCAACAAAAAATGCTCGTATATGTGTTAAATTTTGAAATATATTTAATGCACGTCCTTGAGATTCAATTTCAAATGTTGCTTGTTCACGTGTTTGTCGTTGTGGATGTGGTTCATTTAAAAGTTGAGATGGAATTTGTCCAAAATTTTGTATCATACCTTCAATTGCTTCACGTGTTACTGGATCATCAATTGCATCAACATCAACAGCTTTTTCATATGAACAATACATAAATACATTAGTCGCATCAACAGCAGCTTGACCTGTTTGTTTATAACCAAATATAAGATCAATCCAGTCATGTAAATGCGCTGATACATAATCAGATTCAAGTGCTAAACGATGCATATGAATAAATTCTTCAGGTGAATTATGAGCCCATGGTGGTAATTGTACATCATTTAATATATGATTACTTATTTGTAATTTGCCTAGATCAAATTTATTTGAATTCGTAAGAAATTCAGGTAAATAAAAAAATTCAGGGATTAATTCTTTAACTTCATTTGGTGAATCCATTATATTTAACCATGCTGATTGAAATGAATGAAATTGTCGATCAGCTATATCAAATCTAAATAATATATTTTTTTTAAACTAAGAGAAAAACAAAAAATCGAATTTGACAACATACTTTCCACTTTGTAATTGTATATGTAAAGTTGTAAATGGTTCCATTCGTATAAGATAATGCATAACACTTGCAGCATTAGAATAATGTGTACCATAATGAAATTTTTTCATTAAACCAGTTGGATCATCGAATGAATCATATCTATATAAAGATGAAGAGATTAAAAATTATGATGTTATAAAAATTTACTTTAATCGAACATCTTCAATATGTTTAGGATTTTGAATACCAATTGGTCTTGAAAAATCTCGAAAAACATTTGGATCAGTTATATCTAATACATCTGATACATAATCTTTTAATATCCAAGGAAATATTGGATATTGATTAAGATCATTAAATGTTCTTCCAGCAATTGTATTTAACATCATTAAATAATCAAAATTCGATATTTCTCTTGCTATCCATTTTTCCGTTAATTTTGATTCTTTTAAAATTTCTTGTGCTGATAATGTTATAGATAAATTTGAATAGATACTTTTCATTCCAGGTAATTTTAATGACATAATTTTTTGATAAATTTGTCGACGTAATTTTTTATCGAAATTTATTAAAAAATTTGTTTGATTAAGAAGAAAAAATTCTAATGCTGATGGACGTAAATTATATCGACGTGCATGTACATCTTGTAACCATGATAATGGATATTTAAAATCATTTTGATAAGATTTTTGTGGTGTTGAATCAAAAAAATAAATATATTTATTTGTTATTTCAAGTTTACCATCTGTTATTGATGTTGAAGTTATTAATGAACATTGTGTACCAATAATTCTATTGAGGAAAAAACAAATTCAATATTTATTCATTTAAATACAAAAAAACTATTTTACATTTTTTCTTTTTCATCAAGTAATAACGATTGAGTTTCATTAATAACAGCTAAAAGTTCTTCTTCATCAATAGAATTTCCATGTAAAATTTCTTGTTGGATTAATAAATTTTTATTTTTTAAACTCTCTTCAAGAAATAATTGTTGTGATTCATCCATTGAATCAATTCCTAAATTATCTCGCAAACGACTAGCTTCTTCATGTTTATTAAAATCATCATTGGCAACAAGTTTACATCTCATGCGATGAATATTTTCACGATCCGATAACATCCAATGAGATTCTTTCGAAGTTTTCTCAGTCCACCATGGACCACGTTCGCCATGAAAATATTTTTCACGATCTTTCCATTCATGTTCAACATGTACTTGATGGATACGACGTTGTTTAGCTAATTTTAATAAACGATGATGATCAGTACGACGACGGGCACGCCATTGATCAACAATATGACTCTAAAATTTCATAAATCATCGTAGAGATTTTCTCGTTCTATTAAAAATAGAAAAATTCGGTTTACTTGAAATTTTAATTTTTCTTCACCAATTTGTCTATTTCGTTTATGTATACCAATCATCATCATTTCATGACAATTATTCCACCATATTTTCATATTCATATGAAATGGTCTTATAGACATCGATCGATAATGTTCAGCTAATGGTTCAATATGTCGTTGAATAAACATTTGCCATTCTTGACTATTTGATGATGAACTATATTGTCGAAAATCATCTAATGCGGTTGCTGTAGCTTTATGTAATGGTACATTTGGTATTTGAACATTCATTTGAAGAATTTCATAGGATTTATCAATAATTGTTTTCATTATTGGTAATAAATATATATAATGTTCACAATCTTCATTATGTGAAATAGATGAAAAGATTTTGTTTACACTTGATAATAAATATGCTGCTTCTTCACGACCATTTAATGGACGACTATGTAATAAAGAATGTATACGAACAGATGCTTGACCGCAATATGAAGTATTTGAATGAGCAAGAAGTGTAAAAAGAATATTAAGACCAGTTAAAGATGTTTCCGTCCAATGTTCATCATGAGAAATTAATGGTGATAATGATTGATCACCAGTACCATTTTCTTCGAAAATAAGCATTGTATCAAGTATTGGAATAATTCCTGTCAAAAAATTCAATTTTTTCCTTTTATTAGAAAACAAAAAAACTATTACCATTAATAAAAGTTTCAGTTAATCGATCATTATTTTCATTTGACTGTGTTAGGAAATCATCAACAATTTTTATTAATTCACGGCAATTACTTTCATAAGTTGGTGTTGTTTTACCTAAATATATTATTCTTTTAAAGAAAAAAAAAGAACAAATAAAACAAAAAAAAAATACAATTAGGAAACAACGATTAAGAAGAGAAACATTTTATTTGTGAAGAACACAACAATGTTTGTGTTGTATATTGTTTTAGATCACTTACGTATTTCGCTCATACGCCGTCGATAGAGACGGTCATAGCCATGATATGCTTTAGAATTTTTTTTTATGATTAATAAAACAAAACAAGATCAAAGAGAATAAATAACATACCTCCATTTATTTTAAGTTCATTTAAACATGTTTCCATACTTAATTCAAGAATACGTCGTTCAATATAAACTAATGGTAAATAAAATTCATATTCACGATGAAGATGATGAAGTGCTGAAAAGATTTGACCACGAATCTAAAAGGAAAACGAATTTGCAGAAATAATCAAGTATATAAACAAACCATCCATGCTTCATCATCAGAACCAGCAACGCCTTTCCATAGCACCATAACTATTGTCAATATAAGTGTTTCACAAAGTTCTTCAAGAAGGCCACCATCTTCAGTATTACTCGATGAAGGCACATAAAATGATGTATCTTCAGTACTTGTCACACCTAGGATAATAAAAATAGATTTATATAAAATAGTAGGTAACTATTTCAAGCCATGCACACCTTACAGGAATCTCTTTCAAAACCCCCATTGTAATCTATATATTTCAAAACAAGTATTATATTTGTAGTTAACAAAAGCTACAGTATGAAATCAGTGAACTTTATGACAATTTGAATCAATTACGTTTCAAATGTCTTGTAGTGATGAAACTTTCTATACAATATTCAAATATCTCTGTCTCAGTACAAAATTTTTTAATTGATTCATTATTAAAATGTGAGGAGCAGCAAAAAATAATGACAATCTATATTTGATCATATATTTTTCAAGCAGAACAATTAGCCGACCTAAAATCTGTCTAAGTTCGGGGCCGAGTCGTCTATGGTGCTGAGTATTTTCTTCATCGTCACAAAGATGTTTTATACTTGTGGTAGTAGTTGTTGTTGGTTGTAATCCACTTGATATATCAGTACTACTAGTTATTGAAGCCAAATCATCATTTGAATTATCTGTTTTATTTAATGAAAGAAGATCTTCACGACTAGTTGTTGATGATTGTAATGGTGTTGTCATTGTTTCCATAGCATTTGTATTAAATTCTTCACTACTATTTCTTCGAAGAAATTCTGGTGTTGTACCTTCAATATCCATCGAAAGACTCATTGGTGTAAGAGCTGAATTTGATGTTACTGATTCTCTTGGAGATGGTAATGTTTGATTGAAATTTGTTTGTGTATTATTATCTATAATTGGTGATAGATCAAGTTGTCGTACAAGTCTTTCTTGTGTAGGATCATCTGGACTTGATGATGTTTCGAATATTTGTGGTGGTACTATTGGAACTTGAAGATTACTATTATCATTATTTGTACCATTAGAACTTTCTCTACCAGAATCAAGACTTTGATCTTTTGTAAATGTTGACAAACCATCCATAGATAAACTTGATGAATGTAAATGACGAAATGATTGAATAGGTGTTGAACGACGAGATTTAATAAAAAAATGTGCTATAGTTTCTTGCCATCCATGACATTTAGCGTATGAACGACACATTGCTGGATGTGCAATAAAACATGTCATTAACTAAAGAATAAAAATTAGATTAAAAGAATATTTCATATTAAAATATTTCTTACTTTACGCATAGCTACATAACGAACATCAAGTGATGCGGCACTACAAAGAGTTAATACAACATTAAGATGATCTACAGCGATTGTTGAATCTAAATATTCAAAAATAAATAATTATATATTGAATAAGAATTAATTTATTTTACCAGTATTAATAATTAAATTAAGAATTTCACGTACAATCGATACACTTAATTCATTGGGTGCTAAACCTGATATAATACCACCAAATCCAATATGATTTGTTTCTAATCTTAATTGTGTTCTTATTTGTTGTGGTACTCGTCTTGATCCAATAAGATATTTAATAATTTTCAAAACAATTTCTTTTGTATTACTTGAGAGATTATTTACAGTTAATAAAGCATAAAGACTTTCTGTCATATTTGGTTCACATAAAAGTCCAACAGTTGTATCAGTTGATGCTGATGGTGGATCAAGTAATGCAAGTATAAAATCAAGTAATTCTTGTGTAATTGTATCACTTGATGTTGATAATGTTGATATTGAAGAAATTAATGAATTTAATTCTTCAATACGTATATGACGTTGAACATAATATTTAATAATACCATAAACAGCACTACGTAATTGTTTTTGTTCATCAATATCTTCTTCCATAGAACTAAAATGAAAAAAATGTTAAGAATTATGATTCTCTATTCAATCAATAATTTATTTACATAAAATGTTGTCTAATAATATCTAAAAAGAATTGTACACCAAATTTTGTTCGATAAAATTTTCGTTCATCTTTAATAATAGATGCAATATATTGTAAATGTGATATTCGTACATGAAATTTTGCTTTATTCCATAAACCAAAATCAAGTAAAATATATTGAATAAATTGATTTGTTAATAAATTAGGTGATTCATTTAAACGACTACATTCAATTAATTGTTGAATAGCAATAAGTAATTGTTGATCAACAAAAAATGATGGTATACGATTTAAATGTTGTCCTAATAATTCAATATTATAATGTTTAGTCATTTGTTCAGTTAAAATTAACATTGATGTTGATGATAAAACACAACGAAGTAAATTTAATATAGATGCTATAGGATTTGAAATTAAACGATTATCAATATCAGATAAATGTTTTTGTGATTGTTTACGAACAATAATCCAATCTGTTGGTGATTCAACATTTGTTGGAGATGATAAATTATCAGAATAGGAAGAATCACAATAATCATTTTCTTTAAATTTTTCAATTAATGGATAAAGTATAGGACAACCACCAAGATTTAATAATG
>CAJNOI010001379.1:0-15764 GCA_905250115.1 Adineta steineri | reverse complement strand
TTTTCTCATCTTCATATGCGAAATTAGTATTCGTTCCTTGGAACGGGGAACGCAGTCTCATTTTGCTCATTGTTAAGATATAATGAATTGAAAATGCTTTTTGAAAGTAGCTGATATTGCTGAATTCGACCATGAATTGCTCATGTGAAGAGAACTGGCTGTATAATCGATTATTGCATTAAAAGGTTTGATATACACTCCTGTTGATTGTGTAATCACCATAGAAAAGACTACTAAGAATATTTTCAAACTTCAGACCATATGTTATGTATGGTTGACCTCTATGAAGAAAATCAGATTAGATAGATTTTTTCCGAAAAAATGACGTAGTGGATATACTAATCAGTGTAAAAGATGATAGAACACGTTGAAGAAAACATGAACGAAAAAAGATAGTAACATTGTGGCTAGTCTTGCTTAATTGTTATGTATCTTTATTGGATTTTGAATCATGTCATATAGGTAGCATGTTAATTTAACACTGATAGCACAAAATATGGTATCCACACGTTCTGAGCTATCGAAACATATCTTGCGTTCCCCGTTTTTGGAGCGGGAACGGAGCATCCCTAATCTAAACAACAATCAATTATCCATCGACCAGTTTCTCAAAAATGATTCCTAGACTGGGAAAACGGAAATTTACTATCATTGGATAACAATTCTTTCTGTTGCCTTTAAGATGATTCTGCTAAAATGCTCATGAACAATGACTGAAACGAACCTTTAATATTTTGTTTAAGGAAAAGTTGCTTACAGAGCTTCGCTATAATATAAAATCAACTCAAGCTTTGTACCTTCTACAAGAACGGAGATTTAAGGTTTTTCCTGAAAGCTAACAGTAGGCTATAAATTAATTGAAAGTTCGGTGTAGTAAAACATACCAGGCTGGAATCTTTATTAGAAGCGCTTCTCACCAAGACTAGTTATCCCTGCAAATTACGCGTAATGAGGCATTCCAGTCGAGAAATCCATTGTGAAGGAGGTTCTTAACATACAATATATCGTGCTGAAGTTGCACTGACCTTTTCGATTGTTGTATACTGATTCGGTTTGTATTATCTTGAGAGGTGTCACATATCTTAAAAATCGGGAATGCCGGAGATGCACCGGGAGACACGAGATATGCGGCATAAAGATTAACATACTAGTCATTCGCATGAATATATAATTTAACACGGCACAAATCTAATAACCCACGAGAACATATAGGGAGATCCTGAATCCCTCGATTAAACACCACGTATTCCGGTACTTCTCTAAAGGAGATACTGCATCTCCAGTATGCAAATCTCCAGCTACTCCCAATGAATTTTTTTTATTTTTTAGCCTAAGATACCTGTGAGAAATGCGTATCTGTCAGAAAGTGATTGGTTTTTGTAATGATCTGCGCTTGATTTCAGTCATTTGTCTTGTATATATGTCGTGCCGAAGTTACTGTGAATGATTTAATAAACATTAAACATAAAAAACCAACGTGATTTTTTCGATATTAGTATTAATAGTTTATTTTTAAATTAATAGAGATAGATAAAATTTATTGAAATTTCGTTTTTAATTTACAAAACATTCACAAATAAAAAATATGCATTTTATTATATCTACACCTGTTTTTTTATCTTAGATGGACAATTATAAAAGTATTGATTTTATACAACATTTGCAAAGCTATTAATGATGCAAACACCTATCAATTTATGTTCTTTTAATTTTTTTCGTTCTTTTCATTGTTTTTTTGTTAATTAAATGTGTTTTATGATCAATAAATTTATATTTGATAATCCTAATTATAAAAAAAGAACACATAAGACAATTAATGATACATTAATTGGATAACACTGAATAATATTTATATATGAGGTATAAATGGAAGTTAAAGTATTATCGAATTTTTTTTTTGTTAAACTAAGATATTGATTCTTGTAATTACATTCTCACGAAATGACTTCCACATGTATTTTATCACCTGTAAAGGTAAGTAAATGAAAATATTTTGAGAAAGAAACGAAGTATTGTTATATAGGTAACTACTGCTTCATCTGTTACTACATCATGTGAAACATTAACACCAACAAAAATTAATAATACTATAAAATTAAAAAATGATTTTATTAATAAAATATTAGTAATGAAAAATGAATCATCAAATAATCCAGTTTTTACATTAGAAAGATATAAACAAACAATTGAATTAATTAATGATGCAAAATTAAAAAGTAATAATAGAAGAACTGGTCAAGAAATATCCTTGTTAAGAGCGTATGATGTGCTTAATAATGGCAATGAAGATAAATTTGTAAAAACAAATTCACGGATCTGAAGATACAGCACTATTCAAAAAAACTTGCACATCTTGTTGTGTAAATATATCCCCATGTATAAGTCACTCTCAAATAGTTTCTATTACTGATTGATAGCCTATGTCGAGTACTATTAAACACTATACTTCAATATTTTATTCGTTCGCCTTTAGATTCAATAAGAGACAAATATCGTTTTTTCATCGACATCACAATTTTCACTACAATATTAACACTAACATTTTTAAATTCTTTACTTAAAAAAACTCGAGTTCATCAATGTTCTTCGGTTTTTTTCTTTCAACTTTGCACTTTACGATCGACCATAAGTTCTCGATAAGATTAGCATTTCGAGTATCAGATGGGCACTCCAATAATTATAATACTTTGTTGTTGACCAATTGTTTGGAAATATTGTGAGTATGATTACGATCATTATCTTGTTGTAAATACCAATTTTGACGAAATTCTTGTGTAGCAGTAAAAAGAATATAGTTTTTTAGTATATGAGCATATTATGAACCATTAGTTGTCAATAATTTTTCTTTAATTTCACTGAGAGTTATTTAATTGTTACATCGAATAGATTGAGCAATATAGATTTTTTCTATTTGCGTGAGGCACGTAGTTGACCATTTCCTCTTTACTGTTGAAGTGAACTTGTTTGTTTCAATTTATTTACATTGTAATATATAGTCCTTGATGATATCGTTATTTCATGATGAATAGCACGAGCGCATCCGATGTCTCTATTATAATAATGTAGTGTCAATATATGATAGTTTTCTAAATCAGTAAAGTATGTCATGAGTAAATGTTTATATATCAAAAAGAAGAGAAGTCATACTTTTATATAGTCAACGTGTAGTATAGCTAACGAACATAAATTCCTGAAAAAGTCAAATTTGTAATTACTTCCTAACGGTAAGAAAATCGTTATATAAAAAATTAAATTTTGTGCAAGTCTTTTTGAATAGTACTGTACATCAATTAAATATTATGCTCCAACTAATGAACTTTATGATATAATTAGGATCGCTCATTCTAATATAGGTCATCGTGGAATTAAATATACGTTAAAAGAAATTAAAAAAAATGTGCTAATGTTACAGAAAGACAAGTTAAATTCTTTATTTCGGAATGTAATGAATGCAAAATTAAGCGCGCAAAACCAAGAAATTCATCGAAATTAGTTATACGTCCAATTATTTCAAATGATTTTAATTCACGTGGTCAAGTAGATCTTATTGATATGCCATCTTCTCCTGATGGTGAGTTTAAATTTATTTTAAATTATCAAGATCATTTTACAAAATTTTCTATTTTACGACCACTTACATCAAAAACTGCAGCGGAAGTCGCATTTAATTTGTTAGATATTTTTACTACATTTGGTGCACCTGCAATATTGCAATCAGATAATGGGAGGGAATTTGTGGCTAGAGTTATTGAAGAATTAGCATTAATATGGAAAGATCTTAAAATTATTCATGGAAAACCTCGCCATCCGTAATCGCAAAGATCTGTGGAAAGATCCAATCAAGGTACAAAGCAGTTATTAGGTATGTCATATCAAAATTTGTTATTTCTATTCACTTTTTTATCGTTTAGGAACATGGATTCGCGAAAACAACTCTACGAAATGGGCCGAAGGCTTGCGATTTGTACAATACCAAAAAAATGCGTGTTTTCATAGAATATTAAATAATAGTCCATATGCAGTTTTATTTGGTAATGAATCTAAATTAGGATTATCATCAACATCTTTAAATCCTTCTATTTTTAATGATATAACAACTGAAGACGAGTTAATAAGTGAATTTGGTATATTAACAAATGATGTAGATGATGTGAATTCATGTACAAGTGATAGTGAACAAGATGGATTAAAATTTAATGAATTAATAATTGCTGAATTAAATGATAATAATCAATTAGATAATAATAATAAATTAGATGATAATAATGTATTAAATATTATTGAACAAAATAAAAATAATAATGATTTACTTACTAACAGAGTTAAAAAAACAAATAATATTCGTGAAGTTGGACGACATGGCCAAAAACGACAAGCTGATGAATTTTTGCAAAATATAACAAAACGACATAAATTAGCTGATCTAAACGTTGGCGATAATGTTGTAAGTAATATTTAATCAAATAATATTCAATAAATAATAATCTTTTTTTAGTTGGTTCCAGTACCAGATGTTGATCGTGGACCAACTGATGCGCGTAATGTACTTGCTGTTATTATTGAAATAAAAGATGACAAATACAAATTAGGAGTAGAACAAGGTGTTATTAATAATTATTATAGTTTTAATCAGTTTTCAAAAGCTCCAGGAATACCAACTATATTAATTGAAGACGTCGATCAAAGTATTAAGAAATCATTAAGAGAAGTTGTTAAATTACAGAGTGTTACAGGCGGACAAGGATTTTTAAAATGTTCGTGTAAACGTGGTTGCTCAAGTAGTAGGTGCAAGTGTAAAAAAATAAACTTTTATGCAATTCGAGATGTCATAATTCCACATCATGTTGTAATAAATAATTGTGATATATAATTTATTATGTAGACTTTTGTTATTTTTGTTGTATTTGTAAATGTTTTGTAAATTAAAAAAAAAATTTCAATAAATTTTGTCTATCTCTATTAATTTAAAAATAATTATTAATACTAAGATCGAAAAAATCACGTTGATTTTTTATGTTTAATGTTTATTACATCATTCACAGTAACTTCGGCACGACATAAATATGTTCTTCCGTTCTATTGTTACATGCGTTGATATCATTCCTACTGTCGTTCATCAGCTACTTTTATACACATCATCATGCTCCTCATATGGCCCAGGAAATATTTCCTTCTTTCTTCTACATGAGTTTGCTGTTAGGTTTTGTTGCGTGTTTATAAAATAAGCCGCGAATTAGTTCAAACGACATATATATATATATCTATCTGATGAAATGCATAATCACCGAGCAAGTCGGAGCGTTGATCATCATGAAATACATTTATTTCATCAGCTGCATGATCATCGAACAAGTCATCGCATTGATGCCCATGAAATAAATCTATCTAATGATAGGCAAGATGATGAAGCAGAATTAGTTCTATGTGCAGTTTGGATCTGTTGTTTTTCAGATTGATATCTGACCGGCTATGTTGGTTGGAGTGCGATCTGCGACTGATTCTCTGAAAGTTTCGGGAATCTTTATTCGACTGGGTTTGAACTGGACAGAAGATATCTGAACTGCTTTTATGATGTTGCTTCACAGTTTATTATAACTTGCTTGTGTGATATGGGGATATCCTATGAGGTACATTTGTATTAGAGAAAATGAAGTAATGTTAGTGAATCTTAAATTGTGTTTTGCTTGAAGAACATCATGCTTTTAGCTTTTCCTCTAATTCTAATATATGTAATATTCATTATCTAAGATATTGAAAAGATGTTTTTTCCATAGCGGCTTGAAACATTTACAGTCAGAATCGTTGGATGTTATGTGCTATTTATGTATGAAAGTATCAAAAATTATAAACGTTTCAGTGGATGTTTATGGAAAGATGTTGGAGACTGATATATTGGAGATGCAGAATCTCCTTGAGAGAAGTGCCAGGAGACGCAGCGTCTAATGAGTGAGGGTGTGAGTGTAGATGAATGTTATTACTGTATTGTAATCCGACACCCACCCACACCCACCCCTATACAAAATTCTATTTCTATATCATTTGAAACAATAAGTACTTTTCTAAATTAGAAAATGTTGTTTTTTTTAATATTACAAATTACTATGAATTCTATCTTCGTCTAATATTGTTAAATTTTAAATAGAACTTGATTCCTTTGATCTCTACTAAGTTACTATGTGTTTCCCATCTAGAATAATAATTTTAGGTCTTGTTCGTTTTAAACATTATATATTATAAATTAAAACAATGTATCAAACATATGAACATTTTTTGAGTTCTGCAATACTAGATCTAGTGTTATAGTTCTTCTACATTATTCTTGTAAATATTAATATTGAATTAATTGTATTTTTTCTCATCATTCTAATAACCTAATTCAAATTATTCGTGCTTATTATTATTAGATATTATAATCAAAAAAGTTAAATATAAAATAGATTATTATTTAAATTAATAGATTAATGAATTGTAAATACACACTGTTCAGAAAGATGTGCCATAATAAAGAATACATTATTAATTAATATTATATTTATTTTCTGCATTAATAATGTGTTAAAAGAAAAAAAGTTATAGTTTATGTGTACTAATAATATTTTTTCTTTCTTTTTTTTCTTTTATCCTGTTTATACATAGTTTCCTTTTGTTTTTCTTCTCTATCATTGCAATATTTTGTGAATGAAATAGAATATTTGCACGTCTTCAGAACATTCATATTCATTATTACATAGCAATGTTTCCCACATATTTTATTTCTGTTATATTCTTATATTTTATTTAAAATAATATACAAATAAGTACCACCCATATATAGATTTTATACTTTAGGCATTAAATATTATTATTTTTATATTACAGCTACTTCAATCCGAATTATACAATTACAAAACATTAACAATAGATAACATCACAAATAAGTATTGTTTTATTATTACTAATACAAAAAATTAATTAACCCATTTAATTATTTCTTCTACAAACTAAAACCCAATACTGTATAATCCAAATAAACTAAATTCAAACCAAAAATATTCTCGCTAGACCAATACTACTTCAATCAACAGTACCATAACTTCAAAAACCAAAATATTAAAACAATCCAGTAAATTAACTAATCTTTAAAAAGTCAATTAATATAAACTACATATAACTTTGTAAACTAAACATAGATATAAAAATCGAAAATCGATTATCCAATTATTCAAGAACATGATAACCATCAAAATACTGCTATTTTAACCATATCTTAAGATAAACATTAACGTAAGTCTGTTCCTTATTCCTTTTTCTTTCTTCTACATTTCCGAATTAAAATGAATTTATTCAACATCAAACACTATCTAACATACTATCTAAATACTAAATTTAATATATTTTCAGTTCAGTTTGATTTACTTTCAACTAAACTACATACAATATAATAATCTACTTTATCATTTAATAAACCATCGAATGATCTTAGCAGAAGTGAAATCAAGATTATGGCAGCTAGTCCACACCCTCAAGAAAAATCTTCTATAAGGAGGTTTGTATCGCAGTCAGGAAAAATTGAGTAAGGATAAAACGTAGGATATAATACTAAAAAAATGTGCTCTACAAGATAGGGTTAACTGCAGATTGATTCGAGCACATTTTTAGAAAGTCGGGTGTAGTTTACGTGCTATGTCTCCTAGGTTGTGTAATTACTATTATATATTAATATAATTTAGTATATAACTATGTAATTCATTGAAAGTTGGTTTTGATCTTTACTTTAAGATCATTATTAATTCATTATCAAGCCATCTGATGATCTTCTTAGCAGAAGTAAAATCTAAATTATGGTAGCTAGTCCACACCCACACCCTCAAGATATATGTGTTAATTGTTTCACACACACACGCTCAAAAAAGGAGAATTTTGTCATTATAAATTAGTGTTTAAACCTTTTTACTATATTTAGTTTTTTGTCCGTTGAATTCGTTTTTAATCATCTCATATTTAATCAATTAATTGTGTTTTTACTAATTTTTCATTTTTAGTAAAAAGATTATTAACCAATTCGATTGTTATTGATGATTTATTCGAAAAAAAAGGCAAATATGTTTGTTTCTACTTAACAAATTTTAATCGAATGGAATCAATTTATTTATCAACTGGAGGGTGTTGAGGTAGTGTACGTGCAACAACCTGTTCTTGACCCCAATGGACTATACCGGGAAAATTATTTGGATCAACACGAGTATGAGCATCTAATTGAGGATTTCCAGATGTATTGATTCCTTCAAAACCACCTGTTGATGGAGGAACATTTCCTACACCAGGAACTTTTCAACGATAAAAAAGAAGATTTTTTTTATTAATTTGAAAATTCATAAAGTCTTACCTGAATCATGTCCACCAGCAAATCCACTAAAAACAGCGTCGTCTGAATTCATATTTTCTATAGAGATATTTGTTATATAAACGAAAGTAAAACAAATGAATATATACAAGTTTTATAACGATTGCTTATATGAATATGATTTTTTTTCTTGTCATGCTTCGTTTAACAGTATATCAAAAAAAGATATCCTTCGGTAAAGAAATAATATGTTAAAATCGAGTGTGTCCTTTATTCAATGAAAAAGTTTGTATTGACAACAACGAAACTATTATTAAGTAAAAGAATAGAACAATTCAAATGATAAATTCAATACAATGATATTATTTGTTCTGAGAATAAAGTTGATAGAAGATTTCTGGATTGTCAGGGAATTCTTAAGAAAGAACAGCCAGTTCTTGAGATGGGTGTGAGAATAAGTGTGTCAATAGTCTATATTCTTGTGTATCTAAAAAAGGAAGTTTTCATTCTTTAAATAGTATTATATACTCTTTCATATTCAAATATTTACGTTAACTCATTTTGCGGTAAACCTTCGCTATTAGTGCAGACATAGTAGAAATAGACCTCGGCCTTCTATCTCATATAAGAGTAGGAGAAGGTAAAATTATAAATATGTCTATCCTTGTGTCTATGGTTGGTAGGCGACAACCTTCTATCGTATATAAGAAAATAAGAGAGAGAGAGAGAGAGTGGAAGCGAAGATATACACACCTGTTTAAAAAAACTTCCACATCTTGTTACGTAAATATATCCTTATATATAAGTCACTCTCAAGTAGTTTCCATAACTGGCTGATAGCGTATGACGAGTACTATTTAGCACTACACTTCAATATTCTATTCGTTCACGTTTAGATTCAATAAGAGACAAACATCGTTTTTTCATCGACATCATAATATTCATTACAAAATTAACATCAACATTTTTAAATTCTTCACATAAAAAAAGTTCTAGTTCATCAATGTTTTTCGGTTTTCTTTTTTCAACTTTGCGTTTTACGATCGATCATACATTCTCGATAGGATTAACATCTGGGCTACTGGATGACCACTCTAGTAACCGTGGTACTTTGTTGTTGATGAATTGTTTGGAAATATTGCTAGTATGTTTAGGATTATTATCTTGATGTAAACACCATTTTTGATGAAATTCTTGTTTAGCAGCAGGAAGAAGATAGTTTTTAAGTATATGAACATAATATGAACCATCAAGATTGCACCTGAAGGTGTGACAAGTCAATACATCTCTTACACTAATAGCACCCCACATGTGGACTTTGTGTTGATTTTTTACTATTCGTTTGATTCATTATTTGGGCATTTTGTCCAACGACGAACAGTGTTTCGGAAAAGTTGAAATGATGTTTCATCTGTAAATACTGTATGTGTAAAATCATAGTTTTGGTGCTGTTGTGCCCATTGAATGCGTCGTTGTTTGTGCTCAGATGTTAACATATGGGTACTTCTTGATAAGATTACGACGTATTGTTGATATAGATACGGATGACCGATAAGCTGATGATAATTTTTCTTTAATTTCTTTTTTTTTTTTTTTTTTATTTGCATAATAACTGCGATCATTCGATCCTAACAGTACAAAAGAAAAGAAAAAGACGAAAACAGAAACACATTAAATATAATATGATAGACGACTACAAGAAAACCATACAGTTATAAAGAACAAAGGGTTTTATGTGTGAACAAAAATCAACCAAAAGTGACAAGCTAACATGAAGATAGTACTAAGAAAAAAAGCAAAAAACAAAAAACAAACAACAACTTTAGGCTAACAAAAAGAATCGGGAAAATTCTCAAGAAGTTCTATATCATTCATCTCAAAGTGTGGAACTGAAGAATTCAGCGGAATAGAAGAAAGCCATGTAACCACTTTCTCTAATATAGAATGATTAGGAACAAATCTTTTTGATTTCCTTAGACATCTAATAGAAAATTCTTTATCTAACCAACTTTTTCGAAACTCACATAAATTCGCTTTTTCAAAAAGAAGATTACCATCTGTTGAAGCGGAAAGTGCATTTTTCTTTAATTTCTTTTACAATTATTTCGTTGTTATGTCGAATATATTGACCAATAGCTTTTTTTCTATCGAACATAAGACAACTGGCCGACCATTTCCTCCTCAGTGTTTAAGTGAATTTGTTTGTTTCAATTTGTTTATATTGTAATGGATAGTCCTTAGTAGTATCTTCGTTTCACGGTGGATAGCATGAGCTGATCATATGCCGTTGTTCTAATAATGTAATAATGATATATGATGATTTTTCAAATCAGTAGATGATGTCATGATTAGATGTTTATGTATTAAAAAGAAAAGAATTCACGCTTTTATATAGTCAACGTGTAATGTTACTAACGGACATATATCCCTGGAAAAGTTAAACTTTTAATTACTTTCTAACGATACAAAAACCGTTATACAAAAAATTCAATTTTGTGCAAGTTTTTTTGAATAGTACTGTCTGCTTCCTTACCATTTATTGAAGTCGATTTAAATCTAACACCACAACAAATGTCAATGTTTATTAATGGTCTCAAATATATCATACCATGTCAAAGTCGATTTAGTCGTAAACCGATCGATGACATTATTACTGAACAATATAAAAATGTATCGACAATTGTAAAGGATTGCTTACAAGACAATAGAATATCAATTACAGATCAACGAGCTAACCAAGCATTTCAGGCACTAGAACATATTTTTCATGAATACCAATCTAAAAATGTACCAAAAAAATTACGAATTCGTGCTCAACGTGAATATAAAACCGTTCAATATGTTCAACGTCTAATACGTCAACGATCAGATATTGTTATACGTCGAACGGATAAGAGTAAAGTATTTTATATTGGTAAAGCAGCTGATTTTGAACGTAAAGCAGAAGAATATATGTTAAAAACTGAAGCTTATGAAGAAATTAAAAATGGTCGTTGTCCTTTGGCCGATAATTTACATGCTGTACAAACTCTATTCGATTATCTTGTAACGAAAAAGGCTTTAACAAAAAAACAATCTAATCGATTAATTCCAAAACTAAATAATTTAGAATTAGGTCATTATCATGGTATACCTAAACCACATAAAGTAAATTTATATTAAACAATAGATTAATCTTTATTCTTTTTTTTCTTACAGCCTGAAACACCATTACGACCTATAGTAGCCAGTATACATGCACCTGCAACATTGGCATCAAAGTTTTTGAATGATGTTTTGGCACCTATCTATTTGAAAGTTAATCGTAAATATACATTTATTAATGATATAGATGTTATTCGACAACTAGAAAAATATGATGCTGATGGTTATCTTACTTCAAGAACAAAATTTATTACTATCGATGTTGAAAATCTTTACACAATGATACCACGAGATGGTGCATTAACAGCATTAGCTCGATTTTGTGTTAAATATTGTTATCAAGGCAAAATTGGCACATTTACAATTGATCATATTATGAAAATGGCTCGTTTAATTTTGGATACAAACTGTTTTGCTTATAATAATAAATATTATAAACAAATTCGTGGTGGAGCTATGGGCTCAGCATTTACACAAGTTTTAGCAAACATCTATCTAATGGAATGGGAACAAGATTTAATTCAACATCAAATAGAACATCATGAAGTCTATGGAAGGTTAGTAGACTAATTATAATATTCATAACAACATATAATCTTGTCATTTGTGTAGATATATCGATGATATTTTCATGACAACAAATAAATCCATCGATGAAATTAATATTGAACTTGAAAAAGCAAAACACAAAGATATAAATATCAAAATTGAACCCAGAATAAGCAAATCTGTTCATTATCTCGATGTAACTATCACAAATGAAAATGGTCAATTAAGAACATATATGTTTCATAAACCAACTGCTGAACCTTATATTTTACCATATAAATCAGATCATCCACGTCATATACATCGAAATATTGGCTATGCAGCATTATTACGTGCTGCTCGTATCTGCTCACATGTGAATGATTTTAATTCCGAATGTGTTCGTATTGATCTATCATTATTATTAAATGGTTATCCACCACATTTTATTACTCAACAATTCAATAGATTCTTTTATTTAAATAATAGACTATCTATATTATAACAAATAAACGAACAGGTTTACTCTCGTTTACACCACAATTTATTGTATCAAGAAACACTTAGTGAGAAAAAATTTCAAGCAATGATGGAAGATCCGATTAAAACACCATTGGTATTACAACCAAAAATATGGAATAAAGAAATAATGTATCCACGTTATTTATTTGATACTTCATTGGCAATCAACTTCCGACAAGAATTCACAAATTGGTGGAAAACATATTATGCATTTTCCGGATCACCACTAGAACAAATTAAAGTACGACTCATTCCTATTACTGGTCGTACGCTTGAAACTTTCTTCATACATAAAAAACCTCCACGAGCAATGTTAATCAAAATGGAACCAAGATCTTGAACAATAAGACATCACAATACCTTATAAACATAAATATGAACTTTTTTTCAATATCACCTTGAAGTTTAACACTAAGTCTATGTAAAAAAAATTCACTTCTAGTTTCTCATTTTCACTGGATAAGTCTTTAGTATAAAATATATTCATTTGAATATTTCAATGAATAATATTCCTCTTTATTTCAGATTAACATATTTTTATTTACAACACACAATAAATTGCAACCTAACCTATATTATAAAAAGAAACAAATGCAACGACTATCACACAAATCAATTAGAATATCATCGTCGCTAGCTTCTATATACTTTCTCGAAAAAAAACAATTTATATACTATCATTCTGTAAGTCGATTTCCATTTTATCTCTTGGTTTTCTACAAAAATATCATAAATTTCGCAGTAATACATCGACCAATCTACGTTCACTGCTTTTTTATCATTATAGACTTTTTAATATACAAAACAACTGATCAACATCATATTATAAATTAATCGAGTGATTTTGAATCGTTAGAGACACAGAATATATCTGGTGAGTTCCTTAAACAAGGATCGAAACCCGTTGTAAGTAGATATAGGAATTATCTTATGAAAATATATCGATCCTCGAAGACCACAATAAATGAATTTAAAATGCAATAGGCAGAAAACCGTTACCATCAGAATGGAAACGAATAAAAAAATACCCTAGATCGATATAATACGTTAGCCAGACGGAAAATCGTTATAAACGGAACAGAAAAGAAAAAAACCGTTAGCTTGGATTAATTTGAATTTTGCTAGACGGAAACCGTTATAGACAGAATGAAAAAGAAAAGAAAAGAATTATTATAATCAGTTTTCATTTATCTTCGTTTACTTATAAAACAAATTCATTTTCATCATGTCTCAAATCAAATCATTACCAAATAATTTCATTCTCTCATCTTATATTAATGATAATAATATTAATAATAATAATATTAGTTCAAATCTTCAAGCCGAATGTATTGAAATTTTGAATGCTATACAAAATGAATTGTTTTTTGATCAAGATCTAACATATGAACATAGAATGTACATTTTGAATCGTCGTCATACAATCGAAAGTGGTTTTATTACAATGCTACATGATCTTATTAATCAGTTAAATATCGATATTCATATTCGTGAACGTTTAGCTACAAATTTAAATGGATTTAATTCAAGTTTTAATAATGTTGACTTGTATACTGATATACGTGATTATTTTGGCATCAATCATGATTCTGATGAAGAATCTTATTTCAATCCTGAAACTGATGATACATATGCGAATTCAGAAGACTGTTGTGATGATTTAGAAAATTTAATACTTGATGACATTGAACTTGAAGATGCAATTGATAATTATTATCATTGATATTGTAACTAAACTTGTAGTTTTCTTTATAGTAATCCAGATATGTTTTTAAATTTATTAACATTTGTTTTTTTGTTAGTTGATTTGTTCCATGTGTTTCAGTTGTGTATATCAATAAACTAGAACTAGGATACATTTCATGTCAAAATGAGAATATGGGACGTCTAACTAAAAATTTTTTCTCCACTACTAGTTTTGTTTTAATTTATGATCATATTTTAGATATTTACTACACGATACTGTCCATTATAAAAGGATACAACAAGATCAATTAATTATTCAATTGAATGGGTAAACGAAAAAGGTAATTATACATGGAGTAAATGTACGACTATTTGTCATCAGTAAGACCTGATATATCGTAGACATATCCAGGTCTATCGTCATTAAATAATGTTGCGTAATAGAGGTCAGTTATCGGTCATAGGCATATCCAGGCCTATCGTTATAAAATAATATTATGTAATAGAGGTCAGTCATCAGTCACAGGTATATCCACGTATATAGTTAATAAATAATATTTTGCCATAGATGTTTAGACGGTGAACATCTAGGGAACGGCCATCCGTCTATATAAACACTTGCTTCGCAGTCACTCTCGTCACTTCTTCATCCAACAACAACAGCAACGAGGCGGTTTAGTTCTGACAAGAGCTCACAACGGTAATCTCGGGTAACACATATTACCATAAACAAGTATGCTTATTATTTATTTTGAAATTATATCTTACACTTACATCTTCAAATTAGAATATTTCCTTCTCAGTATTTACTAGGTATACCATAAAAATGAATCAAACTGAAGTTAATCTAATTAAAAATTCATCTTTAAAACTCGAACATTTTCTGTAACTTACAATTACTATGTATCCTAATCTTGTTTAATATTTAGTTTATTCATTTCAGATAATTATACTACTTGACATTATTTCTGATTTACATTTTCCCAATAAACATTAATTATGAAACAACATTCTTTTTATTAATTTATGTAGTTATAGATTCAAAACATACATGATGATGATCCCTTAGGCAAGGACCGAAACGCGTCGTATGATGCTTTGAATCTTATCATCGTATATATTAACACACCTCACATCCACACCGACACTACCTGAAAATTTTGACTCTTGAGAAAGGTCGAAACTATATAGTCGTAGTACTATTCTGAGTTATAATACACACCCACACACCCCATCTGATGATCTTCTTAGCAGAAGTGAAATCTAGATTATGGTAGCTATTTACACCCTAATTCAAATAATAAATATTATTTATTGTTATAACTTCGGAATGTCACCATGAATCAATTGCTATTCCTATGAACATTTATTTTAAAACTACCTTTCATTTATTTGTTTTATGCTCCTATTTAAAACCTCTCTTATAGATATATCTTCAATAAAACCCACATATATATTTACATAAAAAAAGAGATTAAAAATAAAAATGAAAAGTATAGAAATTAATCTCTCTCTCTCTCTCTCTCTTTTCACACTTCCTTACACTCTAGATGTATCATCT
>CAJNOI010001378.1:0-15780 GCA_905250115.1 Adineta steineri | reverse complement strand
AATTTATCAACGAAATAGACTTATTTATGTTATTGAACTTGATCAATTTCAAAATATTATTATCGAATTATCACCACCAACGACACCAGAAATGTCATCATTAAATACAGTACAATTTCGTGATGGACAAATATCAAATAAAATCTATGCGAATTATATGCAACGAACACCCTGGTTATCAATATATGATTTACGTCTATTTAGTAATGAGTATCCAATTGAATTGTACCTTGTTGGATTCAGTATTGTACAACGACGAATGTAAATTATATTTTGATTATGATATAGATATATGTGTATGTGTGCGAGTGAAACTATTGAATATGTAGAATTGTTGTATTTGATGAGAAAATAGATACGTAAGGCATGTTATTTAAAATCGATTTAAATGAAAAAATAAAGATTAAATCAAAACATAATGATATACAGTTACTTTCAATTTATCTATGCTTGAATCTTAGAAATTTCATCATACTCATAAAATTTTTGGACATGTATTCGAATAATATTCGCATGATAAAGTATTGATAATAAATTTCTCAGAATTAATAATGAAAAAAATATATAATGTAAATCTATGAGAAAAAATTTTAACGTTTCGATCTGTTGTATACATCTGGCAAGTGCACTTGAAATATTAGCAAGTTTTTTTTATCTTGTATTTCTATCAAAATATTTGAATTCAATCATCAAATAGTATTATAAAAGAAAGGCACTTGTGCCAGATCAAGTCACTTTTATAATTGATTAACAACGTATTTGATATCTTTAAAAAAAAATAATATATAGTGACTTGGTTAAATAAAAATCCGTAAATTTTACCACGAAATATTATTGACTGAATTTATCTCAATTGAAATATATTAAAAAAAATAAAAGATTTTATTTCAATAGAGATCATTTGATTATATAGTATTCACGTTCTCAATGTTGATCATTGATACAATGTGTGCGTTATGTGATAAATAATATCACACCAGTGCTGTTAAAATCATTCTTTGTAATTATATTTAGAAATATTGTAATAAATTATTGAAATTTGTCATGAGTTATATTATTTAACATACTCTTTGAATATATGTATGTGTCTATGGTCACTATTAGTTTTTATAAGACTTATATAGAGTCAATACAGCGTTTATCAGGGTGGGTGTGAGTTTCGTTATTATCTCTACTCACCCACCCACCCCCAGGTTCCGAAAGAACCTTCAACTAAAGAGGAAAAATACTTAACGCTCAACGTCAACAATGATCACCTGAATCCAAGAGAGAAAAGGTGGATCCTGGATCCTTCGAAGTCTGATGGCATCTAATAAATCCTACCAGATCTTATGGATTCTGTTGGATCTTTTTAAACCAGCAGTGGACGATTGGAGAAGTCGATCGGGAAACTGTTCCACTTTAAGGAGAAATGGTTCACCCCAACTAAAGCAACACATTAAGGAGAAATGGAAAACGCGAAAGCAATATCTATTCAATAAATTATTCGATACCGTACAGATATTCAGTACAAAGAGAAATCCTTTTCATTCCAAAGGGAAATAGGGTAAACGTGAATATATACGCATTCAAATATCCAATTCAATACGATATCGACATTTTCATTTACAGAGCAATCCATTTTTTCAAGTTCCATTTCTCATTATGAGTGAAGATATGGATGAATCATTTCACACTATAATTAATTCATTGCCGCTGGTAAAAAACAATCTCTTCTAGAATATCTTCTTCGAGTGAAAAAATAAAAATGATTGATATCCCTTTTTGTTTCTTTCATTTCTCTATATGAGTGCAGATTTTGTTGAATCATTTCATATTATAATTTATTCATTACTGCCGGTAAAAAACAATCTCTTCTAGAATATCTTCTTCGAGTGAAAAAATAAAATGGTCAATATCTCTTTGAATTTTTTTCATATCTCCCTATAAGCGGAGATATGGATCAATGTTTGGACTTCGAATTGTTTCGACTTCGATCGAAAAATGATATGCCGTTGACTTTGTGAGGGTAAAGGACTTCTCCTTGAAGCGGAACAGTTTCTCTCGGTTGCGGGATATGGTCCATCCCTCTTTTAAACCCTAGGATTCAGTAGGCTCCGCTTTTTCTCCCTTGCCCATACACACACTCTCATTTCCGAATAACGGCAACATCTCCAAGTTGCTCAACTTGATCATAGATCATCATTATGATAAAACAGTTTACTTCTATCACCAGAAGATTCTGTTGTTTTCTTTTTCTTCCTTGCTCGCTAGTTAGATTTTGTCATCTTTGTCATTACAATAGATATGACTAATAGAAGTTTTTTGTTATTTTAACAACCAAAAGAAATAAATTCACCTCTTTTTCGATAAACAAAGCTGATAAGGCGAAGCATATAATAGTTTACTGTTCCATTTTCTGCAAGACATTACACGGTAAGAGATAGTTTTATTTTTGAAACAACATATTTGTTAATCTAAAAAGAAGACTAGAGTATATCGTAAAATGATCATAAATATATACATTTTTTTAAATTTATACCATAAATTACAGTATTAAATAAATGTCTGAAATATTACGTATTACTTGACTATTGCTTACATATTTACTCTAACTTTTAGTAGCGACAATCTTTGCAGCATTGATTACTAATTTCATAATACATAGTAACAGTATATACTTTCTTGCTTATCAATCTGTAGTTTGGCTTTGCGTTTAATCGACTATGACAGTCATTTATTTTATCTAGATTTGATCTTAAAAAACAGTATTCGAATGAACTTTACAACTCTTGATTTTCATATAGAACTCTGATTTTTTCCAGAAATTTCCCTGCTTTTGGAATATACAGCTCTGCGATTGTAGTACTATTTTCAAAAGGTTACTTAACAACAGTTTCAGTTAAAAAACAAGAGATAATAACGAAGAAACTTCATTGTTGTTTTCTATTCTGTTTATTTGTAGAATATTGTATACATTTTATACTCGCATTAGCTACCTACTCATTGCTTGTTCCTCCATATAGATAAATACTGAAATTGTGCACACATTTTAATGCGTAAAATTTGTTCTAGTAAAATAAGATTCGTAAGTATTAACTGACATGATTTTACTGTTTTCTCAGAGAAAAACCTTTTTGATGCGTCAAAATATATCTTTTAAGAACAAAACGTCAGGCTTTTCATCATCTTTTCAGTTATATGATCATCATCAAATAAAGCTCATTATCAAAAAAATAAACAATGAAAACACCAGACGACGCATTATTATGTCCTATTACACTTGAACTATTTCGTGATCCTGTTGTGGCACAAGATGGCCATACATATGAGAGACAAGCTATTGAAGAGTGGATACGAAAATATGGCACAAGTCCTCTTACTAATCAACAACTATCATTAGAACACTTAGTTTCAAATTATGCTATAAAGAAAGTAATTGATCATTTTGAAACTTCGTCAGTCGGCAGAAATTTCCAGTATATACTTGGTAAAGATGTAAAGAAGAAAAAAGGTCGACCGCTTTTTCAAACTTCTGGAAAAACTATTTATCATGCAGAATGGTTACCAACGAATGATAATCGTCCAGAGGTAGTTTTATTAAAAATTGAAGGTGCTCGTGCAAATAAAGATGCATCATTTTATGTTAATCTTAGTCGTCATCCGCATATTGTTCGAACTTTTGGTTTAGTACGTGATGATGATGATGATAATATAAGCTCTATTGTGATGTTACAAGAATATGCATCTGAAGGTAGTCTTTACGAAGTTTTAACCGAACGTAAAAACCCATTAGAAGAAGAAATTTTATTAGAGATATTTTTACAAATTATTGATGCAATGAGTTATTTAGCGTTAAATAATGTGGTTCATGGTGATTTAGCATGTCGTAATGTACTTGTATTTCGTTTTGATGAAAAAGATCCAAGAAATATTGTCGTAAAAGTAACAGATTTTGGACTAAGTCGTTATAGTAAAATTTATAGTCAAACGATCACTGCTGCACAAACAGCATTAAACATTATCCCAATACGGTATTGTGCACCAGAAATACTTTCAAAAAATTTAACTGCCAATGATTATACGGAACAATCCGATGTATATTCAATGGGTATATTAATGTGGGAAGCATATTCTCGAGGTGCTATACCTTGGACAAATATTGAAAGTAATGACGATGTTATTCAAAAAGTTCGAAATGGTGACATGTTACCGCAGCCAAAAAATTGTAGCTCAAGATACTGGAATATTATTACTAAAACGTGGGCTAAATTACCTAATCAACGACCAACATTTAATCAATTGAAAGAACTTTTCAAAGGACAGCTATATCAGACTACAACATCAGCAGCCAAGCTAAGTATGTCATGTATATGTATATATAATCAGGAAAGGGAAAAGTGGTCTATCGATAGCAAAATATCAATTATATTTATGTGCAGTTTTTGTATAAGGTGTAGTTTTTATTTAGACACATATATGTTCAAACTACCAATGGATAGGACACCATCGTTTCATGCGCAGCTTAATAATAATAGTAAGTAAAAGTATTCAAAGATGGATTGATAATGTAATCCGAGTTCAAATTTCACATGACTCTTTGTCTTGTGTATATTTTGTTATTAGGTGTTACTATAATCCGAGATCTTTTTCCTTATCATGAAGTCATACATTATGTATTACGCTCACCTCTTCTTATTTATAAATGAGGAAACTGTATGTTTTCGGTTTATTGAGTAATGAAATAACTGAAAATCTATTGTTCATAAGCAGATCCAATTAATTTTTGATCGATCTTACTTTGTTAAGTCACATGAATATTATTCATTCGGTCAAATGCGTGTTTCGTTATATATATAGTTGATTTACAGCGACAATCAGTACATTTTATTACTAGATTGGAAGAATTAACATAAAATAAACGTATATATGTTTCCTTAGACCTGGCATCATACTATCATCATCAAGATACACCTCCAGTTCAACAAACTACTTCACCAGGTTATTTCACATTTTTTGCTCTTTTAATTTTCATTTCTTGATAACGATTCGTCTAATAGGAGCTACCAACAACACTAACATTGATCATGGAATAGAGTCTATGCATCTAGTACGCACACAAATTAGTATCAATAAACAAAAATGTATAGTCAAAGGGAGAATCACTTGTAGTGGTGAGGAACTATATGCAGTGGAGAGTGATAAGCCACTCCCTGGATATGATGGACTATGTCCAAAATGTCGTACAAATCATGTACGTTTCGATGATCCAAATAGAGGTTTTTACATGTCGGTGAAAAATGCACATGATATAGTTAACAAACAAAAACTAGATAATGAACGTTTGAAAGGTCGAAAAGACATTCCACAACTAACAAATATAGTCGATAATCTACCACCACTTGATCAACCCATACTTGGCAAAAATAAAGGTATCGAAGGTGATTCAAACTCATGTTATATGGATGCAACTATCTTCTGTATGTTTGCATATAATAATGTATTTGATAAACTACTTCATATGGAAGTCAAAGCAAAACCACTAAAAAAACTACAAAAAATACTACGTGAAACTATTGTTTATGCACTTCGTGACAAAAAGAATGGCTTTGTTCAACGTAAGATCTCTTTTTCTTTTTCTTTTACTTTTTTTTCGAAGAACAAGATTTGTTTTTGTAAATAGGTGATGCTCTTTTTCATCTACGACTTCAACTTAGTGAAGCAACACATGATCCATCATTCAAAGAAATGGAAAAAGATCCAAGTGAATTTCTTCGAGCATTTGAAACACTTTTTCAATATGCACCACTCAAAACTATTTCACCTGATCAACCACCAAAATCAGATGAATCAAACATTACAACAAATATTATTTGTATGTCTCTTCACTTTTATTTTCATCTACAATTCTTATTATTTTATTTATTTTAAATGTTAAACAGGGGAAATGTTTGATGCTAATCCACATCGACTACCTTCAACAAATATTGCTAGTATATTTCGAAATTCACTTTCAGAAATTCCAGCTAAACTAGCAACAATTCCACCTTTTCTTGTTTTGGTTGCTCCTCGTCATACACGTTCTCAACGTTCATATCGTTATATTATACCTGATCGTGAGATTACACTTGACAATTCTATTGTTCAACTTGTTTGTCTCAAATGTCAAAAAACAAATCATGATCCTGAAACATCAAAGGAGTTTTATTTTTGTAATGAATGTCATGAAAGAGAATCATCACCTACAGTATCCATTGACGCTACAATTACATGCTATTGTACAAATTGCTTATCTGATATGCATAAACATTTAGCTGGATCAATTCATACTCATCATACAAAACGAGTTTCACCGGACAAAATTAAACTTAATCTTTTTGCTGTATTATGTATTGAAACAAGTCATTATGTTGCATTTGTAAAATGTCAAAAACGAAATCCATTACAACATGAATGGCTGTTTTTTGATAGTATAAGTGATCGATTATATGATGAACAGAATGTACCCCTTGTCGATAGTGTGCCAGATTTCGATAACTGGATTGATGATGCTGAAAAAGGCAAAGATGATTTTTTTAACTGGTTGGACGATCGTCGAGGAAAAAGACAACCTACATCACAAACATTTAGTGAAAACAGCATGCGACAACTACGTTTATTTCGTGATGGTGCTTTTTTCTTTTATGAAAATACTAATATGAATTACTAATAGAACAAGTAGATTTTTACTCTCTTTTGTTTTTATTCATCATTTTATATTTTCAACTATAGTTCTAATATCATTGATTTGCAAGATAATATGTCGATTTTATATGCACATGATTTTCATTTTGTAATAAAGTAAAAAGATAACTCACCAATCAATTGCGTAGTGCGAAACTTCATTGCATAAAAAACTATTTTCACAGTGGTACATCATGAACAAAAAAGTTGCATACGACTTCAATGTTATTCTTCATGAATAAAATAACTTGTAAAGTAGTTTTTACAGTTATCTTATAGAATATAAGATATATCTCAAATCTTTCCTTGAGATGCATTACTCACATGACCATTGTTATAAAAGAATTATCATCTCAGAGAACAACAATAACTGTTTCTGCATCTATTAATATATTAAAAGTTTTTTTGAAAAAATTCATCAAATAATAATTCATTTTTTAATCGAATAGTATCTTCTCTATATGAATCATCCCAATTTCGCAAGTCTTATCAACTGTTGATATTTATTTTGAAACTGATGATCACTAAGACTTCTATCCAAAAATTCAAGTTTCTATTATTTTTACTAATTTAAATCTTTTCATATTAAATAAACTAGTTTTCAGTTAACATTAAATTTGTTTCACATTCTATTATCTTTATCTATTAAAATGTTTCATATAAAATATAACCTAATTCACTTTCTTGTTACTATATATATATATATACTTCATCAATATTATGCAACAAATATATTAGTGAAATGCGTTTTTTTTTCTTTGTTTGAATTTGATATCAACATCTCTTACGATGGTCACATATTTTAGATTCAATTGTTGAATAAATAAAGATCATGTGCTTCTCTTTAATAAATAAATGAGATAAGAAAATATTTTATTCTTATCATTAAAATAACAACTAAAAAAGAAAAGATGAGTATTCAAACATTTTCATATGCGTTTATGTAGCAATATGTCGACGTTTACTTCTTCTATTCAATTTCTACTTTTCACTTTGACCATTCTTATATCCTTTGTTGGATATAACAATGGTCAATTAATGAAGAGTAGCAATACGGTTAATCAACCAGTGAACTTTCAAAAAATATTTTCGTCAAGAGTCATGACTAGCCAATGTCAACCAAATAGTGATCAATTTTGTTATCTAACAGAAGCTGTTCAACTCATACTCTTAGGTGATAAAAGTAATGGATCACAAACAGATATACTTTTTAATACTCCTACGTTCGATAATGCAACACTTAATGAAATACTTTTACTTGGACTTCAGCAAACAGCTTTATTTATAACAAACAATCCATCTTATATGCCTGGTAAAATAAAATTAAATATAAAGAAATTACAATGAAAAAATGTTTTTTTTCTTTTAGGTGATTTTAATTATTTAATTCAAGATCTAGTTCGAATAATAACACTCTTAGAAACGAATGGATCACTTGCTGTCACCTGGTATGATTTAAAATATTATATCCAACGTTTTATTACTCCTCCTAATGTTGCAAAACTTCTTGCATATAATTTTCGTGAAGCACCTAAAAATGCCAAGACTTATTTCAATGATATCTATCTTAAAGGTATTAAAACACCAGGTTGTCGAAAAGCATGGAGTTTATGGCTTGATGCAATGGCACAACCAACTAGAAATGTATGGGCAATACGTATGTTTGATGCAATTGGAAAGCCACCAACAAATCTTTTAGCTGCTAATACAAATTGGCTTGGTAATTGGCAAAGTTGTCATAAAGTGAAATATTCCAATGCATCATTTCAATTTAAAGGACGATATTGTCGAGCAAAAGTTCGTGCTGATCCAATATTGCTTGCTGGAGCTGGTCCTGCTCTTGAAGGTTTTCCTGGTGATCCAGCTGCATTAGCTGCTATAGATCTTGGTTTATGTGTACCTGATTTTTGTGAGAATGAAGATGTAGCAGCACTTGTTAATCATACACTTCGATTATTAACAATTCATCAGTTTTCAAATGTTCATTATGCTGATGGTGTACAATGTGAAAGTCCAATTGATCCACCCGGATCGTATTATGTTACAATCGTAATTATAACTATTCTAACAACAATTGTCGTATTAGCAACATCATATGATTGTTTATTTCGTTCAATATTAAATAAACCATATGCAACAGCAAGTACTTTATCAATGCAAAATCTTCATACATTATGTAATTTTTCATCATCACGTGAGCAACCACATGGAATTTTTTATAAAAACTTAGATGCTTATCAATATCAATTTTCTAATCGTCTTCGATTACATGGAATGAGTTATCCATCAGAAGCTGAACGAACAGCTGTAAGTAAAAGTCGAAAACATTGGTATAATCAATTAGTTTATAGAATTCATCGAATTGTTATTGATCTTTCAGCTTATACAGCAATACTTAAACCAATGTCAAATTCAGGTAAGAAAATATAATTATGAATAAGAATAAATAATGAAGTCAATTATTTTAGGTGCAATGAAATGTTTAAATGGTTTACGTGTTATTTCAATGGGATGGATTATATTCGGTCATACATATAATTATATTGGTGATCAAAGTTATTTTCTACTAACACAAAATGCACTTGATTTATTAGATTTTCAAAAACGTTTTGAAGCTCAATTAATTATCAATGCATTATATGGTGTTGATACATTTTTTCTCATAAGTGCTATGTTAATTACATTATCATTAATGCGTATGTTAAAAAAAAATGGTATGCCTAAATGGTATTTTTGGCCCATGATGTATCTTGAACGTTATTTACGTTTAATACCACCCTATATAATGGTATTTTTATTATATATATATGTTGTACCTTTCATTGGTCAAGGCCCATTATGGACAGCAAAAGATTTTCCGATGAAAAATTCTGATTGTCATGATTATTGGTGGGCATATTTTCTTTTAATTAATAATTTTGTACCAAATGGAGTAGGTACACGATGTATGGGTTATTATTGGTATGTCTCAAATGATTTTCAATTATTTCTTATTGCACCATTTCTTATTGTACCCTTATATTATTTTCCAATAATTGGTTCATGTATTTTACTTGGAGTTTTATTTGCAAGTTCATGTATATTAGCATTTAACATAGCTAATACCTATCGAGTTGGACAAATTCTTGTTACACTTCAAGCTATATGGGAAGGTAAGAGAGATATTTAATTTTGAAAAAAAAAAAGATTAGATGGTTATGTATCATTTTAGATACTTATACAAAACCATATTGTCGTGCTGCTCCATATATAATAGGTATTGTACTTGGTTATATATTCTTTAAAACTGAAAATCAAAAGAAAAAGATTCATTTACATCCGATATTTCATTTATTATTTTGGGCTTTAACAATTGTCTTTATGGCCACAAGTATATTTGGTAATTGGACAAATCATAAAGAAGGTGGTGTACCAATGACTCCTTCTGAATATGTTCTTTATTTTGTTTTATCACGTATTGCTTGGCCATTAGCAATATCATGGATTATATTTTCATGTACAAAAGGTCTTGCACCACTTATTGATACTATATTATCATGGCGTGGTTTTACATTTTTCGCTCATATATCCTATACAACTTATTTAATACATCCAATGATTATGGTGTATTATATGTTTGCACAACAAAATCTATTTCATGCGACTGATATAACATTACTTTATATATATTTTGGTCATTTTGTATTTTCATTAATACTTGGTCTCTTAGCACATCTTATATTTGAACGTCCATTTGGTGTTCTTATCAGTTTACTTCTACCAAAACGTCAACGATAAATGAATAAAAACTAATAACATTTTTATTTTTTTTTAATTTTTTAATGCAAAAAAAACAACAACGAAGCAGCGTTCTTTATTTTTGCAAAATTGATAGAAAAAAAATATCCCATTAATATATATATATATATACATGTCTATCTATATGTATATATAAAAGAATTAGTATTTCTTGCCTTTCTGTACATATAGTTGATTGAGATTAAGAAAAAAATATATCACAAGAAACAGACAAACACAAAATGAGGTTCAGTTGGAAGAAAAGAAAAGAAAGCAAAACTGTTCATTTGTTTACAAATAAGGAAGGATAAAGTAAATGTATAAAAACAAAAAGAAAATGTACTGCATTAAATCTATGAAAAGAAAAACATACGTATCTAAACTATCATATTTTAAGTTAATCATCAGGCGCAATATCCATGGGAACAGGTGGATCATAAAAACTATAAGCAAAAGATATGAAGACGTTTTCTTTGGATAAAAAAAATATTATTACCGTTGAACGTTAGCAAGAGCTGCTTGAGCTAAATTCTTTATTGCATCAGTTAATTTGTCACTGTATAAAATTTGAGTTAATAATGATTCACCATCTTCATTTCGAACTAATGTACAATATTTTTCCGCTAAAAATAAAATTTAATTCATTAAAAAGCTTAATAGTAAATACATACGGAGAACAGTAGTTAAATTAGTCATTGCCCAAACAGCCCACATAACACAACCACTTGGATAATTGTCACTTAATAATCTTAGAATGGGTGCTAATGATCGATAATTAATTGTTCGTTGTCTCCGTAAATCCCATGTTTGTATAGCATCACACATTTCTTGATTGACAACTTCTTGTTCAATGCTTGAACCTATTTTCCATGCATCAATACCATCGGAAAGAATATTTGCAAGAACTCCACCGCAATTATATGGAATTTCTATATCATTTACTTGTGATCGTTTTAATAAACTTCTATATTATTTATAATATAAAATTTAGAAATTATTAAAAAGATTAGCAAATTTCTTCAAACCTGAATTTTTCCATATGCATAGGAGTAACTAAATGATGTCTTAATTCTTTTACTTCAGCAACATTGCCTAGTAATCCTAACATATTTCGTATAAGATCACGTTTATCCGACCATAATTCTAAACAATCGTAATATGTTTGTAAACCATTATTATCTTCAAGAAACCTTCGACAATTCTCAGGTGTTTCATCAGTTATATTCCATAGTAAAGTCCAAGCAACTTCAACTATTTCACAGCTAGTTTTTTTAATTAAGAAACGATGAATTATTTCAATAGCAATCTAAAATATTAATTTTTTAATTTTCCTATTACAAGAATCGTTTTTCTATTACTTCAATAACACCAACACGTCCAATAAATAATTTCTCTTGACCATCAACACTACATGCAATATGATTAAGAACTGTTAAGGCATTATGAAGTAAAAGTGGATCATGGGTAACAGGTTCATGTAAATAAAGTTCAATAAATTTAATAAGAACATTAATTGTCTGTTCAAAAGCACTCATCTAAAGACATAATTATAAAAAAATTTATCGTTGTTAAAATTACTTACAATATGATTTGGTAAATGCATTTGCATTCGAGATATAGTTAATAATCCATTACGAATCATCTAAATATACACATATGCATATAAGAAAAATTATTTTTCTATTTACTGGTGAATGATGAATATGAGCTTTCATTGCTGTAAGAATAAGTATAAGTAATCGTTTTAAATAATCATGATATTTTTCTAACATTGTATCCGATTCATTTTGAAACATATCAACAACATAATATAAACATGCACTACCCGATGTTTGAAGACTACGATCATATAAATGCTTTTCCATACCATCCATTATTAACTAAATATGCGAAACAAAAAAATAGTTTTATTTAAATTAATTCTATCGTACTTTTCCAGCATCGAATGGATTTTGAATAGTATAGTGATTGTATAAACGAAATAAATGTGCCATAACATGTGTTAACATATTCGATCGTTCCATATAATGAGAAAGAGAGGTTATCATCATTTCCTCAGAATGTTCACCGGTTATCTAAATTGATTTATGAATACTTTATAGAAAAAAATTCTTTGTCATCTTGATTTCTCATTATAAAATGATTATAACACTCATTAAGAGTATTCACGATAGATAGAATAAACGGCAATAGAGCATCATTAGATTACAGAGGTGCAGAATCTTCCAAAAAACCAAAAATTTCTACCTCCGCGGAATTTATTTTTAAAAAATTTCCTAAGTTAAACTTCGAAAACCTCCCCGCGCGGGGGCGCACGAGCAAGATTCTACATCTCGGTTAGATTATTTGTTTATATTTACTTTTTTTGCTGGTAACCATTGTCTAGCTGAACCCCTTTCTTCAACATCAAATAGTCCCAAAAAATCTAATTCATGTTTTAATAATAATAAACCAGCTATACTCGATCGTATTGTAAAAGTTCTAAAAACAAAATTTCTTCATAAAAACAAATCTCAAATCATTTCTTCTAACATACTCATGTTCATCAATTGACAGTTCTTTTTTTATATATGCTAATTCTTCATTTGAATTAAATGAAAAGGCTCCTGCTAAATTTGTTCCACTTATATCTAATGAAAGTAATTTCGGTAATGATCTGATTAATTTTGCTAAAGTTATTGTTGGTTTTGAATAATTATGTGGTTCATGTACACGTCTTGTAAATGATAAATCAAGTAAAACTAATGCTTTTAAAGTACATATTGAATCAATTGCTAATTCAATTGTATCAGGTAATATATCATAGAGTATTAATGAATGTATATGTTTAAAACAATCAATATATGTTAAATTATTTAGCGATGAATTTCTTGATAAATCAAGAAAACGTATTTGTTCACTTGATTGTGTTAATGAATTATGAAAAAGCTCTTCAATTAATTCATTATTTGTTGTTGTATAAATACCTTCTAATGAAAGATATTTTAATTTCGATTTTTTTAAATAATATTTTGGATCGAAATAAATTTTTAGAAAAAATTCATCGACATTTGAATTTCTATCAGAAACATCTTCTGTTTGACCAATATATAATGTTGTTAAACGAGGAAAATATTTTGTTAATAATTGAAATATTTTATATGTTATTTTACAATTACGTAAATCAATAATTTCAATTAATTCATGTGATAATAAATATTTTGATATGGATTGATTGGTTATAAATGAACATGAATGAAAATCTAATTCACTTAATTGTATAAGTACTTCAGATCTAGATGAAATGAAAAAGGAAAAAGAAAAAAAATATATTTTAATTAAATCATTTGAAATTGTATGTTGAATTAAAAATTAATATTTTACTTGAATTCATTTTTTTGACCAGGTTTATTAAATAAAGAAAGAAAATAATCAGTTGAATTGGATGAATCTAATCGTTTAGATTCAATTATTGTTTTAAGTAATAAATTACCTAAACGCGGTGTTAAACATGATAATTCACATATATGAATAGGTTGATTAGAAACAATACGTAATAAATAATTAGATAAATAACGAATACCAATTTCTGTTAGATGTAATGGTTCATTCATTATTTTTCAATCTAAAAAGGTACTACTAAGGTTTATTAATAGACAAACACCGTAAGATAATATCATATAAGGCATTCAAGCATAAAATGATCAGTTTAGAATATGGAAATACAAAAAGACTATCACCAACAAAAAATAAATAGAAATGGAATGTGTTTATTCGGTTTTTTCGACTAGATACTAAATGCATTCGATATAGTGGAAATAGATTAATGAAAGCTTAATTCAGTATTAGCATTCGTTGTTGTTAATTTAACAACAGATCCATTATCTGGACGTGAAGATGGATCATTAACCCATTTATAAAATAATCTAAAAAATAAACTCAATTATTTGTTTAAAAAAATTGAAATTATTTGTTACATACTCAGCAATATATTCAAGTGGTGTCCATGTACTTGTATCAGCTTTCGGCATAAATTTACGATTCATTGGTGTATCCAACATTATCCTAAATAACGACAAGGTGTCTACTATATATAGATTGAATTGCATAAGATTGTTCGAGTGTGACGTTCGTCTCTTTTTTTTATCTTATATATATCTCCGACTCATTCTGACTCATAATATTAATGTATAGACACATACGGTGCAATTGTAAGTACTGAAGAGCCTTTAGGCATGCCACTGTCAGCTGCTGCAAGACTTTTGCCAATATGTATTGTAGCTGCTTTAGCTGCACCATAACCAATCATACCTGAAAATAAATAATTTTAATATAGAAAAGTTTTATATTCTTATGATCTAACCTGGTGTTGGATTGAGAGCAGCTGCGGCACCTGCAAGTGTTAATAAACCATTTTCCTTGAGAAATTTACTAGCTAATGATGCAGCAATTAATGTTGAATGAACACTTTGTTTCAACATTAAATCAGAATTTTTGATAAAATCTTTGTATTGAAATAGATTGTAATAGAAAAATAAAAATATTAAATTAATTTTACCTTTATCATTCGCTTTTCCTCCTGCCCAACCACCAGCAACATTTAAAATTGCTTCAACAGATTCGCCATTCAATGAAGCTTGAATTTCTAAATAAATTTTTATAAAATTATTTTCTAGATGCTTTTTTAATTATTTTAATTACTTTCGCTAATCAATTCAGCTTGTTTTTCAACACTTTCAGTATCACCAAGAGCGATATTGACATCCGCTTGTTCATTTTCTTTTAAATCAATTGATGTTACTTTCTAATAAGAAAAGAAAACATAACGATCATGAATATACTCAATATAATCAACTTACAAAATTTTTGCCTTTGAAATATTTAACTAAACAATCACCTAAAGCTCCACGACCTATAATTAGAAAATAGAGGCATTAACTATGGTGAATAAAAGTATATATTTGAGAATTTTATTTCGATGTATTCGATAGTAAGGCTTCTTTCAATTTTTAACCAATAAATGTTTACCTCCATAAATAATGATTTGTTTTGACATTTTTTTCGAATTTCTTTCTCTTCTATCAATCTGAAAAAAAAATAGAAACGTAATATATATATGTATACAGAACAGCATCGTTTTATCGTTTGAATAGAATTATCACAATTTAAAATCAAGGATATATGATAATTAAAAGAACAAACAAAAAAAAATAAACAATCACATCTCGATTATAAAGAAAACAGTCTGTTTGTTCTATTAATAATTCACATTAGCATTTTCATAAAAGAAAAAAGCACCATCACGAAATAAACGTAGTTGTC
>CAJNOI010001377.1:0-15783 GCA_905250115.1 Adineta steineri | reverse complement strand
TATAAAAAAATAGCTTTTGGTTCACTTGATCTATATGTATTATATCCGGCAGCATCATCAGCGGATGATGATAAAGCATTAGCAATTTTACAGAAAGTAATATTTCGATAATTTAATATTGAAATGACAAGACAATTTTTTTTCCTCCATTTTCTATAGATTCCAATTCGTGATCAACAACCATCACCCTCGATAATACCTCTTCATCATTGGTATTCATCATGTACACTTCTTGTTTGGACACCAACATCTAAATCAACTAAAGATAATTTAGTTCGCATTCTATATACTGGTGCATGTCCCCAAACTCTTGTCTTCGAAGCATTAGCAAGAGGTCGTCATCTAGAATTTTTACATGAATCTCAACAACCACAGTCAACAATTAGAGCTGGTAGTGTTAAACCAACATCTTCTAACAATCTTAATGCAAATACTAAACATCCATTACAAAAACCAAGACCAAGTTCTTCAGCATCGAATGGTGAAGCAACAAAAAATCTTTCTCGCCCGGTTACTTCTAAACCAAAACCATCGTCAGTTACAACTATAAAATCCGATAAGCCTCGATCAGCACCGGCTGCAACAACAACAACAGGAAAGAAAGTACTAGAGATTAATATTTATTTAACGAATATTAACTTTATTGATTATCTAGACTTCTTCTCCAATAGCTGGAAGATCTACTCAAGCAATTAATAAAGATAAAAAGACACAGAATTCTCATGATAAAAATACTACAATAATTAATCAAACCGATACTCAAGAACAATCGAATGTAAGTTATATTTTCAAATAAAAATTTGTGATTAGTAAAATAATAAAATTTTGTCATTTAGAAGGAAAATGAAGAACAATCGAAAGAAATAGACACATCATCTGATATTATTCAACAGACTGATGAAATATCACGTCCAGAATCAGTTTCATTTACTAATGATACTGATGAACCTTTTGTTGAAAGCAATACAACAACACCAATTGATGAAACAAATACACATTTAATATCTACTGATCCTATGACAATAAGTTTTGTTGATGGAGCCCCTAATACTCGAAATCCATTTCTTGATCAAAATGATAATATGGAAATTATTCATCATAATACATTAACATCAACGAAAAATCCAATGCCATCCATTGATGAAATTAATCCTCAAGCATTACCAATTGATGATGAAAAAAAATCAACAACCAAAAAACCAACTGCCCCAATAGTACCAACTAGTCATACACGTAAATCAAAACAAACACAACCATCCGGTCCAATATTTTATGTTGATGTTGCTTATATTCCATATCATGGCAATGAACACTATGTTGATAGTGAATTTTTTCGTCGTGTACGTGCTCGTTATTATGTATTAAATGCTGTAGAAATCAATCGACTTACATTGGAATCTTTAATTGATGGAAAACAACAATGGGATAAACAAGAACATATACCGGTAAAAAAGTTTTTATTTAAATATTTCTTCCATTATTTTTTGATTGATTTAGGTAACACTTGTACCAACATTTGATGGTGATCAATTACGACAATTTTTTGTTATGAATAAAATTCGTTTAGCTGAACTTAATATTAATATACTTCCAGCGTCAACTCGGTGTAATGTGCAATATGATGATGAAGGCTCACCTGCACAACGATTACGTTTCAGTAATGAGCAATAAATAACGTTTTTAATTAGTAAAAAAACAATTAATTCAAGAATCTCTTCAAACAAGCAAATTATATAAACAGTCGAATATGTTATAGATCTTTTTTTTTCTCAGTTGTTCAATGATATTTAATGAATAAAATTTAAAGTTTAAAATTAAGGAAATTCACTTCTATTACTACTTTTTTAACAAGTCTTTAAGTGTGTGTGTGAGTGTGTAAGTGAGATGAGAGCAAAATATACACCCACACCTACCCCTCAAGTAATCGAGAATAGAAAATTCGACTCTGTCATCAAATTTTACTTTTTTTATGAATATGTTTTACTAGCAAATATAATTAAACGTTTTTCGAAGAAAATTTTCAAACGGAACTTAAAATGGGTATAGATCAGTATATTATTGTGTTTCTTTCTCTAACCTAGTATCTGTTATTAAAAAAATATATAAACTGAATACCCCTATATCTAATTTTTTCTTCTTCTACACATATATAAATATTTTCACATACTGATTCCTTTATTTGAAACTGTTTTAAGTCACTTAGACTTGGAATTTTATGTATATAAAGTTTATTTCGTATTGTTATAGAATCGAAACCATATCGATTTGATTATCGATGATGCTGAACTATTATCATCAACTATGTTTTAACTATAGAATGTTGTTGCTCTATACCTACAAGACAATATTATTGTTTTTGATGCTTCATAACAGTCAAATATTAGTGACATAGAAACTGAAAATTTTAATGAACTCAACAAATAATAATTCTTTGTATCCATATCATAATATTTATTTTAGATATATCAAATATTCGTTAATAATTTCATTTAATAGAATAGTTCACGACAATGTTCATGATTTCTGGTTTAAATTAAAAACAAAACGTACTACAAATAATTGATATTTATTATCAGCAAAGATAGCTGCATGATATTCATTGATTATCTGTGCATTGACTAAACTCGCTGACGATAAATCATCATAGAGACACAATAATAATAATAAATAGATGCTCTACTCATAATACAATCATTTCAAATTGTTAATAAACTAATTTGTTTTTTCATGAGTGATACTATTTTTCTTGCTTTTTATGAAAAAAAACTAACTTTCTAATTCGTCATTTTGGTATATACTTGTTATTCATCGGAAGAATCTAATATTATATCACTACAATATGCAATCTTGTATGGTTGTATATGCCACCTGGAGGGTGTGGGTGATAAGTATTACTTGATTCTACTCATCCACACCGTCACACATACGCTCTCTCATATACATATATAAAGATGAGATAGATACTTAAACACCTCCTTCTTTATTGTGAAATATGCAATGACAACAGGTAATAATTATTTATTTAAAATTATATAAAAGTGACAAACAATGAATCATTCTGTAATTGATTCAAATCGATTGTTCTTAGAATAAAAAGCAACATGTAATGTTCGACCATTGATCTTGTATTGCTGAGCATTTTCGATAGCATTGGCAGCTTGTTGAACATTCTTATAATGAAGAAACGCATATCTAAAATTCAAAGAAATAAGTAACAATTAAGATGTTCATTTCAATTTGACATATTATTCTTAAATGTTCTTTTTCAATTATTTATTAGATAGACTAAACACAAACTATATATGAAAGACGATACAATAATCTTCTCAAATGAACTTATCGATATTAATTGATGTTAGAATGATCAAAATCTGCGTGGGCCGAATCTCAAAGGTTGATTCATATTAAATACGGCTGATAATTCTTATGAATGGATTTTAATTCGAACTTAGAAGAAACACTCATTTCTACTCGATGATTATAATCTTTTTTTTCATATAATACAATTATTGCTCTTTGACAATAGTGGATTTTGTTAAAGCGAATTGCATTTAGTTCTATCGCTCTATTATATACTAATCGAACTCAACCTTCCATCTATTCGTAATGTATAAGACATTTTAGAAAGAAAATTAAATTAGGTATTATGGTTCATAAATGTCTACATCTTTTCAAATATAAAAAGTAGAATAATAAGGAGAAACTTCGTTTTGTAGAGAAAGGGTAAAATGTTTGTCTTCTACATTTCGAAATAGAAAATAAAATTGGAATATAATTCTTACCCCCATAAAATCTTGATCGAGGCAGATTTACGATGAATAGTCCGTGCTTGATAATAATTCGATATACGAGAGTTGGGAAATAAACGACGCAAATCATCTTCACTAACATTTTCTGGTATATTCGTCACTGCAATTGTTTGTTTATCATAAGATTGATGATCTGCAGGAAGAAACGAAGAATAATCCACATATTTGACACAACATTCCGGACCAAGACGAATATAATCAGTAGGTTGATTAAAATTGTGTTTAGCTTCCTCGGCTGTTCCATGTGAAATAAAAGCATATCTAAACAAAAAATATTCATATATAAGAATATTATTAAAGATAGAACAATACTTGAAAGACGATGTCTGACATTGTTTTATTATGACTTGAACAGATCCAAGAAAATAATTAGATAGATCAGTTTGATTTATATCATCACGTAATCCTGTTACAACAAGGGTTTTCTTATGATTTTTGAGTAGGTCTGTTTTTATTTTCTTCAAATTGTTCTTTATGGAAATTTCTGCTGTTGTTATTGTGTCTGTTGAAATCTATGATGTGGACATCTAAATAGAGTTGAAGACATTGTTTTAACAGACAAATCTCATTGAACAAGACAATTTTTCCTACTTAGAACTTGTCAGTGAAATATTACATACGAACGAAATATTAAACAAAATTTTTCTTATCGATAATTCCTCTTATATTCTTGTTTCTTTACGGAAATTCAACATTTCTATCAACGTAAAACGTTGAATTTTTATATAAATTCTATTACACTTGTGTAAATCTATATCTCCTCGATGAATATATTCGCTTAAATTTGTAATTATTGACAAGAAATTTTACAAAAATGGCATCTTTTCTAACTCATTATGTTTCTGAAACAACGACAAACGTAATAACTTACTAATGATCCCTCTTGATATTCGTTGACACTATCAGTTAGTTCTTCATTTTGCGTAGATGTTGACGAAATCAGTGATGATATTTGATCTCTTACGTTCATGAGATCTTCAAATGAGGCACACCATTCATGACTTGTCTCAATATCACTAAACATGCTTGAAATTTCCATTAATGTATCAGTTTGAGAAGATTGTTCTCCAAACATTTGCGAAAATTCAGATAAATATTTGTCGAAATCTGATTCGGTCAATGTTGTTAAGAACGAATCTTCAGTAGTTGAATTCTGAAGTATGTAGTTTCTACAATGATGAATAAAAATCTTTGTTTCACTGTTATACACAATAAAAAGCAATTGATGTATTGCAAAGAATTTTTTTTTTATATATAAGTCGATTTTTGTATAAACAACACAGTCGATGAATTCATTAATGAAAAACTTTTGAATAAATCTTTTCAATGATGTTTATCTGTATGCACAACTATTCAAGATATTTTAATACATGTCTAATTCTTTCTCAGATGATTTATCATCAATCTTTTTTGTCTAATCGTATACTGAACAAATCAGCGTTCTACGATAATAAACTACATTTATTTTCATATTTAGATCAGTTTCTTTAACATATTTTCTCTGACTAAGATGTTTGTCAAACGCATCGAACTGTAACATTGAAAAAGATTGCGTAGAAAAAGCAAAGAACTTTGAGAGATTTTTAACATATAATGATATATGTTTAACAGAGAAGATAATGTTCAGATAAAATCTAAGGAGATTTGAGAAGATTATCTATATGTATATGTATATTAGAAGAATAATGCTCAATTCTTTTTATTTTATCAAAATGTCGATGAGAACGAGTAAAATATTTCGAAATAAAAAATCTTAATGACTCCCGTGTGATTTTGTTCGTTCTGTCATTGATGTTTGTTATATATGCGAGAGAAAAATATTTTTTAACGTTTTCTTTCTTTCTATTGCGTATAAATACGGATTTACTTCAATAACTCATGTTTATCAATGATAAAAAGAAAGAGAGTAGTAATATCTTACGATTAGTTTTGTTTTTCTCCTTCTTATCTGTTTGTTTTGAGAAGGAACCAATTTTGAAAGGTTTTATAAAACAATTTCGAGGGAAGAAATATTCTATCCGCTCAGATTAAGATCATTTTCGATGAAAATTTTGAAACTAACCTGTCAATTTGTGTTTGTCCTTGAGAATTATTTTCTTCGTCTTGATTTTCTAAGGAATTCTGTACACGTGAGACAATTAATAATGAAGATAATTGATGATGTTTGGTTACAGTTGGATGAACGTCTTCCATAACCTTTTCGTTGGTTAGAGAAGGATTTTTATCTAAAAAAGCACTCTCGATTAGATATCATGTAAAATAACTGTTTTAGTCTTTCTATTGAGAATTTCTCAACATGTGACATTAACGAACTAATAAAAAAACCTGTGCGAATAAATGTTTTATATCAACAATTAATATAACATTTTACAGTTTAAATTAAAATTTGTAGATATAAACGATCAACTTTTGTTTATTGTTTTTATGATCAAAACTTTTTGATTGATATGACGAAATAGTGGGAGAAAATGTAAATGTTCATACATTTTAAAAATGAGAATTTGAGAAATAAAATCTGCTGATTAAACTCACCTTGATCGCTAGATGAATTTTGATGATCAGTTGGAATCGATGAAGTAAAATGTGAAGGAGAGTAAAATGCGTAACCTTGTTGAATCCAACTGGGTAAAGCAAATGAAATTGATTCACTTCAACTTGAATCTTCTGTAAAACTTTGAGATAAAACTCTAGTTGATAAAATAACAAATTGATTTGGATATTGAATTAATTTATGATGTTCATCAAGGAATAATGGGTCAATTAATAATCGCCCATGTTCAAGACAAATTAAAGGATTTTCTTCATTAATAATTCTTCTAAGATGTTCTCGTTGATATACAGGAATAATTAGCCAATGAAGAGGTCCACCTTGATGATGATATGTGAGAGAAAATAATTCGTGTTCATTATTTGATAGAGGATAAATTCCACCTGGTCCATTTGATCTTGTTAGAGATGATACAATATGATCAAGAACTTTGTTTCCACCTAATTGAAGTAATGATTGTTTTGGAATTGAATGAATTGAAAATGTGTCTTTTGAGAATTTTTTATAGAATAATGTTTGATTTTTTATTCGGGAAATACTTGAGTGAGCCAATTTATTTTGGGAATCTTTCAGAAAGGACCAAAATGTTTGTTCATCTGTAATTGAAAATTGCTGTTGAACATATTTTTTGGTATTTTTTTTTTCAACTGAATAAATCGATTGATCTTTACTAATTTTTGGTATTATTTGTGTAGTTGAACATATACATAAAATTTGACTTTTCTTCAAAGCCAATTGACATTGAGAATTTAATGTAATTTTAATTACACCAAATTCTTTAAGAATCTTCTCATTTTTAAATGCAAACTAAATAAAATTCTCAAGATCGGATGAGTTTATTTCTATTGAAGGTATGAATATTGACATAGTTTATTTTTATCATCATCATCAGTCGACTGCAAACAAGCGTGGTTTACAGGCGATAACTATTGTTATTTTCAGAGTCAGTGAGAGAGGAACCTAGGGTGACTAGCCCTGAGGTCCTTACCAGAGCCCATCTTCGCCGTCACATGATGACGTTTCCATCCGACACTACGTGGAAGTGAAGGGTTGGGTTTTGCCGGACTGTTTATTTTTATGAATAACTAAAATATGAACAATAAAAGTGTCTAATATTTTCTTCGATTGTTTTTCATTTCATAATAGAATTATTACAATCGATTAGATTTTTCAATATCAAGACATTTTTTTCAAAATATTCTTTATTAAAAAATGTAAATTAGCTCAGCTTAAAAATAACCTTTCACAAAACTTAATCAGCAAAGAGTCGCATTACGTAGACAAGTCTAAATACTCCGTAGAATAAAATTTCAGAGATTCCAATATGATTTCTAATAAACATAAATCAACAGAAAATTGTTATGAATTAACAACTGTAATAGACTTAATTCTGTCAACGAGAATATCCGAGAAGTTTTTTCGTCTATTTTTCCTATTTTTATTGAAGTTTATCAATCTTGAAATTCTAAGGAAACATGTCAACTTTAGACAAATCCAAAGGATATTTGATATGATTATGAAAAACTATGAACGCAGATGCAGATTAGGGATATATTAGTGTAAGTTCATGTATCGTTTTGTTTTCTTTAACTATTGCAATCTCTTCGTGTAGTTTTCTATAAACTTTGTTCGAATAGATATTTGTGTATAATTCGGTAAGTTCTGTCTGAACATAAGAAATAACTCAAAGAAAAACTTGGAATTGATTGCATTTTTTAAAGAAAGACGAATTGTTTTACTTCAATCTACGTAAACTGATAATTTTGTCGAAGATATTCAAATTCGGTATATTCATCAAGAATTTTCCAGCAAACTTTTCTTAAATCTTGTATGTTAGAAAACAATTTAATATCTTTGTCCTTCTCTCTCTCTCGTTGTGTAGTCACATGTATATTTTTTTTTCATCACCTTTATGTGCACATTTTTTCTGTTCTTCTATTTTTTCTCTAGATATATATATCAAGGACAATCTTTTTTTTCGTTCTCTATCTGTTCATAAGAATTAATGGAGTTTTATATTCGTTTTCTTTTTCTTTTATTACGTAATCATCAAAGAAGATGATGCGATCTTCTTTGGATTGATTAACATTTACACGCTCGAAGGTTCCGTGTATAGACACTTTCGTGCAAATTGAGGAAAAGTTAATAGACTACTTTTTTTTACAAAAAAATAACAGTTTTGCATAAAACTCCGTAAGGAAACTATTTTTAGCTTACTACCCATTGATCAGTATTTCGTGACACCCCTCACTCGGTGCTATGCCCACTCTATCCTGGTGCTAGTTATTTCTTATTATTTTTTGGTAAAAAAAAATTTATAACAAAAAAAACTTTCGTAAACCCTTAGAATTCATCATTCAGAGCGGTTTTGTCGCAAATTCAAATTCCTCATCATATGAGAAAAATAGTTCTCAACTTCAAAAATATATTCATATAAATTATTAACATAGATAAATAGTATTTATTTACAATAAAAATTAACTGAGAACAAAGAGCGTAGTCATTCAGAAATTAAACACTGATCTGACTATTTCAAAATAGTCGCTCCCTGAAATAGCATGTAATTCTTTGACACTGTTTCGTATTCGAAAATCAATTTTTTCATATTTTGTGTGTTAGCCTTTGCTTTCAATTGATTTTATAAGAGATATATTTATTTCTTAGAAATTATTAAAATAATACACACATATATATAGGTATGCATTCGCTTTATATTTTTATCTGATTTGTATTGTCCAGTATTAATCTCATTAGATGCAAAAAGCAAGTTTGATGTTAAAACTAGATAATCTTTTGATTCTGATTAGTATTTTTTTAATAATTCAATCTCGCAAACTGAACATTTTTATTTTTGTTAATACATATGAGTAGTCTAATTAGATGAAAACAGAACGAAAAAATTTTTACTTTATATACAAACGTTACATGCGTTCGTGTCGCGTCTTCTTTGCCTAAAGCTACCTTCATACAAAGAGAGAATATATATATATTATCGATCTTCGTGTCTTTGTTTTTTTCTCTCTGAGTTACCGTTTGTATAATATAAAAGACATCTTTTTTTCTTTGAAATGAATTTTTGTGGACTGGAATATTTTTGCAGAGAGAAAGCTCTGTAAAACAAATATTTATTTAAAAAAATCTCAACTGACAGAAGATATTGCATTGCAATTTTTTAATGGAAAAAGAGTCTTTTCATCTGTCTATAAAAAAATGCTAAAGTCGAATCTTCGATAAATTTTTCTAATGTAGATTTTATTTAAGAAAGAGTTATTCAGCATCTCTTTTAAACTAAGACTGTTGAATTATTCTCAAAGAGAAAACGTTTCTTTTTATCAAAACAAATCTCTTTGATATCATTAATAACGAATTTAATCGAGATTTATCTCATTTCTCTATGCGTCAAATGAGAAAATTTTTGTTTAACTTACATTTTTCTTTGAATTGTCCAATAAAAAGTTGTTTTCATTAGAAAAATCTTTTATCAATGATATTAAGATTGAAGAGTAAATACTGCGAGTTACAATTATTCATAGCACAGAGCAGTACGAAACGGGCTAGTCAGATATTTTCATTGCTTTCATGTCAATCGTATAAAAAAGTATATTTTTTTGCCTACGTAATTAACGTCCTAAGAAAAAAACAAAAACGAAACAACACACTGACTATGAATATTTTACGTTGTCGATGATGCATTTCACTTGTTTCAAACTTGATTTTTATTTCAAAGTATAATTTCTTTTCTTTTTGAGTATCAAAAAACAAATCTGAAGAAAAATTTTTCTCCAATATTTTTTTAATTTGAGAAAGAATTTATTAGAAAAATGAAATATTCGATTGAGAAAAGATTTACCAAGTGAATTATTTAATCAATTCTACTTAAACATCAACAAGAGAATCTCTTCATTTGTTTTCTTCTTATTTTATTACGAAAACATCGAAGTACATTGAAGAAGAACAGTTACACCGTGCGACAATTATTCTGATCATCACACAATTTAGAATACAAATAATGACCAATAGAAGTATAGTTTAGATAGAAATAGTCATTCAAAAAGAGATATTTTTGATCGCCAGATTTTTCATAACCATCTAATATATTTATTTCTCCGAAAAAAAAATGATGGTTGAAATGATAAACAGATAATAAATTTCTTGGGATGTTCTTTTCTTTTTTTTTGTGCATCTAATACTTCAACACGTGTCATAATAAACGAACTGAATATTTATAAGAGTAGATTTTCAGTCCAATCGAAGAAGAGCATCAATCTAATGAGACAATCTATCAGCAAGGTTGTTATCACATGAAAATATCATTAAATGTATTTAACGACGAGAAATATAGATATCTAATCACATTGAAGATGATATTTGAGTATTAGACGATGAAACAACATATTTGTATAAAAATCTGTTGATTAAAAGCGTCTTTTTTTAGGCGATTATTTGTATCAAAAATGTGTAGTGACCGAAACTATTCTGTTTTGCTCATAATTTAATATTTAAAAAGTTTGGTGATAAAAAAAATATTTTATTCGTGTATATTGGTGACAGAATGAGAAATTATTCACTCTGATTTTTCTTATTCTTCTTATCTATACACACAAAATCTTGTTATAATTACATTTTTTTTTGCATCCAGAAAAAAAGACGAATAAGAAAAATATTTCGTGTTTTTTCACCTTTACACACAAAACCTACGTAAACAAATGGTATTGCTAAGAAGGACGATGCATATTAATAAAAAGAGAGCAGACATCATTAAAAAATTAATATTAAAAAGATCAATCTTGATAAATTATTTTTCTCATAGAATTGTTAGAACTTGTTCTGACGATGATTTTTATGGAAAAAACATATTCCAGTTAATTCAGCAAATGAAGCCCTTATCAATAGAATACTCGTATATTGATGACTCATCGATCACCTTTTTATCGTATGTTACCTTCGACATTATAATGTATTGAGTATATTTAATATTCTTTTTGATAAAATCTTCATCTTCACGAACCACATCAATTCCTCATGATGAAAGAATTTTATGAAAATATTCGATTTATACTTGTAGGTAAACGGACAGTTAATTTCTATAGATACGTGATATCTATAGAAATGTTTTTTTCTCATAAATCATTCATAGAACTTCGATAAACAGTGATTTTTAGATGATTTATCTGATCTATTTTAACAGTTTTTGCTATTAATCGATGAGAATTCATTATTGTGACAAGATATATATCATACTATAGACAATTCTTTTCTTTTTTATAGATTTGTAAATCAAATAAATATTTATGTAATCTAAAAACGTTTGTTTGTTTTATTTTATTATGATTAAAACTATGAGAACGAAGATGAATACAATATTCGTTTATACATACATATGTTCAGTTGTGAGTAAGAGTATGAAATAAATACAATACTGATATTTTCAAGATGCTGCTAAGGATGTGTGTATTGTATTTATTTCCTTATTTATTATAAAAATCTATATTATTCATATATAGTTGATAGTTCTAATGTACAGAAAGAAGTTGAAATATTTCTTTTTATTGATGATTTGTTAATAAAATTATTGATATAGAAATATATGTTTTTTGTATGGTCGATATTATCCTAACCAAAAATAATGATCAAGTGTTTCATTAATTTGAACGATTAAATCGAATATGTTGTTGCTCTAACTATTCGATAGTCGGTAGTGAAGAATCATATTGTTGAATACAAACATGTTAATTATTTAAATGAAGCATTTTACTTAAAATCAAATGAAAGGCGTGATTTTTTCGTAAATTAATATCTAACGATAAATATTGATATTTTGAAGAAAAAATTGGCAACGTTTTGTTAAGTTTATTTGTTTCAAAAGATTGTAGTGAATTTTTTTATATGAATGAAAAATTAATAAAGAAACTTTTTGTGATAGATATTTATACATATATTCGTCTAATTATCTGTCGATTGTTTCATTATACTTTTATTTAAATAAAATATTAAAATTTTCCATTGTTAAAATTGCACAATCTTCAATAGATTTATTCAATCTAATGAATGAAAAGAAGTATTAATTATTAAATTAATACTATTATTTTTATTAAATATATTTGAATATTAATTTGTTAACATTCTTTTTTGATATTTTGTTTGTATGATTTTTCAATATATCCACCAGGATAATAAGTTACAACTACAAACATTGTTGTGTTACCATTGGAACATACTCTACCAATTTCTAGTTGTTTTGCATCATTTCAAATAACTTCAGCAAATTTTTTTGATTTAGAAAACTCAGGATATTCTCAATTATATTTATTTTTTTTATTATATCGTTGATCGACTGAAACTGAATCTTTAAATTAATGGAAATATTTTAATTCTTATTTGCCTTGTAATTTATAATTAAGTGTTTGATAATATAACTTTTCTATTCTAATTCCTATATAATTAGGTGGTGTTTCAACAAATGTAACTAATCTATCTGCATAATCTTGAGAAATTTTATTTAGATTTTTACTTGATATTAATAATTGTGAACAATATTTTTTACGATATTCATTATGTTTATCTAATACTTGTTGACTGAACATATTTAAAGAGAGTATATCTGGATATGATATATTCATCACTTAATTAAAATATATATTTTTTTGATGATAACAAACTATTTCATGTATGTCAAAAAGCACAAATAAAAAAAAATCATTTTTAATCACTTATCACGACATGATCCATTTACAGAACCATTATCCGTCCAAAAATCAATAACTTTTGAATACTGTCAAGATTTTTTTAATGAAAGTAAAAATCTTATTTTTTAGATAAAAAGATTTGATTTTTATGATAATTTCTCTAAATGAATTTGTTTTTCTATTCAACAATTAAAAAAGTAAAGAGTGGGTGTAGGTGTATCTTCACTTGATCCACACCCAATCCATTTCTGTTTAAAAGTTTATTAATCAGTTCTGCAAATGTTTTTCTTCATGATCTCGATTTTATATGTAAGACAATTCTTTTGAGTATCAGCACTCGCTAACCACCGAAGTCTTACATACATAAGTATGAATTTCTGCGAATAACCAATATGTTTTATGCCCATTGACACTTGAAGATTATTGGGTTGTCATGATAAAAAAACAAATAAGTACAATCTAAAGAATATTTTACAATCAGTTTAAAACTCTATTTCAAGAAAAATTTATCACAATAAACTTTCATATAATCTTAGAATATGCAAGTGGTAAGTGAGATCGAATTACTAATTGATTATATCTGTTAATGATGTTTAATCGTTTATTTCTATTTATAAATAGCAAGTCGGATCGAACTAATTTGATTAATAATAATTTTTCAATCTTAGAGAAAAAAAGAGTTTATATTGTAAATGAACGACAACGAGAGAATGGTATTAAAAAAGAGAAAAATCGAAAGTAAACCTGACAGGATTCTATATAACGAAAGAAAGAGAAAAAAAACAAAATAAATTTAACAAAGGTGAGACTTTACACGTATAATGCATTTAAATCTTACACCCACACTTTCTGTCTATCTCAAGGCTTCGAGCAAAGTACTGGCAATAACTGATCTTTGTGATACATTTACATATATAATACCTTGAAAAGAGTAGAGATATGAATAAACCGAATCGAGTGATAGAAGAGAATGAGAAAGGTCTTATTTTGATAATATACAGACGAAGTATAATATCATAACTCTTAAATCCGTCAAACAAATTGCAAGCTTGAATAGAGTTGTCGAACTAGATGGATACGAGCGAATATGTTGAAATGAATAGCACGAAAAATGCTGAATCGAAAGTCATCGGACGGACCAACAAATCGATTGATATAGAACCAACAGCTGAAGAATTAGAAACCTTGGAACATATTTCCGATCAAATACCATTATCAGCTTGGTTAATTGTTGTTTGTGAATTATGTGAACGTTTTGCTTTCTATGGCCTTTCTGGTCCTTTTCAAAATTATATACAATTTCCTGAAGCCAAGGGCAATAATACTCAACCAGGTGCTCTCGATCGTGGGCAGCAGACTGCTACTGCAATAACAACATACTTTCAATTTTTTGCATATCTCACACCAATTGCTGGTGCTATTCTAGCTGATCAATTTTGGGGCAAATATAAAACAATTATGGTAGCATGTATTATCTATATGGTTGGACTTTTAGTTCTTGTCTTGACGAGTATACCACCATCTATTCATGCAGGTGTTGCCTTTCCGGGTTTAATCATTGCTATAACTATTATTGGACTTGGTACTGGTGGTGTAAAGAGTAATGTCAGTCCATTGATGGCTGAACAATATACTGTAACAAAATCAGTAGTGAAAGGTACGAAGAGAAATGTTGGTTATAAAAGATTGATCTCACTGTTCTTTTTTTGTAGAAATTAAAGGTAAAAAGAAAATTATCGATCCGAAAATGTAAGTTTATGATGTTTTTATCTTTTTGGATTATCTTAATCGTATTTTAGAACGGTACAATCGATGTTCAATTGGTTCTATTGGGCTATTAATATAGGTGCAATATCATCGATTGCTACGACCAATATCGAAAAATATCATTCATTCTGGCTCGCTTATCTAGTACCATTAGTTGTATTTACTGGATCGATTATTGTCTTAATAGTTGGTCGTAAACGATACATTCTAACACCTCCAACTGGTTCGTTACTTCTTCGTGCTGGTCGTGTACTGATGAAAGCAATTCGAATGCGTTCTAAATTAGGCAAACGAGCCGATCGACCACATTTTTTAGATTACGCTAAAGAAATTCCATCGTCACCAATCAATGAAGATGAACAAAACACCATAGCACAGTTGAGCGAAAATCAATTTATTGATGATTTTAAACAAGCAATAAGAGCTTGCCGTGTCTTTCTCTTTTATCCATTCTATTGGATCTGTTATAATCAATTGAGCACTAATCTAGTATCTCAAGCAGCACAAATGAATGTTGGTAAGTCAATTGATTTTTAGTGAGTCGATTAATCTTCCTTCTCTCTCACTTTAGGTCCTTTACCCAATGATGTTTTGCAGAATATCGATCCACTCGTATTAATTGTATTTATTCCGATTTTTGACAAGGTAATTTATCCTACGTTGCGACGATTTAAAATCAAATTTCCATCGATTGTTCGTATTACTTGTGGTTTTATCTGTGTTTCTATTGCTATGGCATGGGCAGCATTTGTTCAACATCAAATTTATTCTACTGGACCAAACTATGATTTTACAAAACCATGTCCAGGTTGCCCAAGATTTAACAATATAGTTGTTGCTTGGCAAATTCCAACGTATTTTTTCATTGCTATCTCAGAAATCTTTGCTTCCATCACTGGTCTCGAGTATGCATTCACTCAAGCGCCTGCTTCTATGAAATCAATCGTCATGTCACTCTATTTATTCACATCAG
>CAJNOI010001376.1:0-15790 GCA_905250115.1 Adineta steineri | reverse complement strand
CAACTGATGATGGGACAGCAGTCCTGAAAGCTATTGTTATTTAATTTACATGAACAATCATTTTCACCACATTATAATTTTCAATTTATTTTTGTCAATGTTTTATCTAAGGTAACCAACATCGATGTTTTAAAGAAAAATATTTTAACAATATCACAATTCATATCTAATATAAAAAATAATAAAAACCATTTCTAAAATGAATGTTAACAAACATTTCTAAATATCTCTTACATGAAAGATTTCTTTGAAGAAACTTTATTTTTCTTCTACGAATATATAAAATAACAATTGCATTTCGTTTACAGTTCTTGTCTAATATTCTTTCTATTTTTATTGTGTTTAGCTCTTTCATTTAATCAGCCAAAGTTTTGTTCAATACCCATTCGGAATTCTGATGGAATTACCTTTGCTGATCGATCGATTGTTGGTAAAGATCCTACCGGCATTTTTGTGAACACAAACAACACAATCTATGTCGCTAATCAAGAAAATAATACAATCGTAATGTGGCATGAACATAGTGTCAGTCCAGCAAAGATCATTCACGGTAATTTTACAGAACCTTGGTCTCTCTTCGTGACATCAAATGCTGATATTTATATTGATGACGGTAGTGTTAATGGGCAAGTACAGAAATGGAGTGCAGAAACAAATAACTTTATCACGGTGATGAATGTCAACTCATCATGTCATGGTTTGTTTGTGGATATCAATGATACTCTTTACTGTTCAATGTTTCGTCATCATCAAGTAGTAAAAAGATCATTGAATGATTCATTGATGGCTTCAAATCACGTTACTGCTGGAATTGGTATTGGAGGATCACGCTCAAATCAACTCAATGGTCCTATTGGAATTTTTGTCGGTTTGAATTTGGATTTATATGTTGCAGATTGTTACAATGATCGAGTGCAGTTGTTTCAGTCGGGAGAACTAAATGGTATGACAGTAGCTGGATATGTACCACAGATTTCAACAATTGCACTTCTTTGTCCAAGTGGAGTTGTATTAGATGCTGAGAAATATTTATTCATCGTAGATCAAGGCCATAGTCGAATTGTGGGTTCAAGCTTGGATGGTTTCCGATGTTTAGTTGGATGTAATGGAAAAGGTTCACAATCCAATCAATTGACTAGACCATTTAGTATGAGCTTCGATCGTTCTGGAAACATATTTGTTACTGATACGTCAAATCATCGAATTCAAAAATTTAAATATTTAAAAAGATATTGTGGTAAGTTGAAGTATAATTGAATGTGCAGATGAGATGTGATTGATGATAATAAAAAGTTATATAGTTTTCGTTAGAAGAAACTGAGGTTCGAAGGATAAGAAAATACTGTATATAATACTTTTCTGATCGAAAAACAATAAAATTGTGTAAATGAAATAATTGATTAATTAATGAATTTCAATATAAATTGGGTTAATTCATTTAGAATATGAAATTTCAATTAACTATAGATATTCTTCTTCTTAGCATTCTCACTCTCAAGATGTGAAGTTAACTATCAGATCAGAAAAACCATCAAAGATTTTGATTGTTATTCAAAGAATAAAACAGAACTTCTTAGATGTTACGTAGAAACTATCTGATCAACGTGAATAATATTATATTTTATTTGATTGATTGCGAAAAAGAATCTCAGTTAAATCTGATCATTTAGAAGCTTCTCTCTCTTTTCACTAGCCAGATTTTGCTCCGAATTTTTAAGTTTCGTGTAAAAGTCAAACATTATGCTGTGCATGTCGAATAAAGAATTTGATTATACTCATTTCGACACTGTTTAACACAATGTTTTCTGTTTTCAAAATGTAGAAAGGCAATCAGTATCACATAATAAAGTCAAATCATTTTTAATTCTTTGTGATTGAGAAACAGTTTTTTATCCTTTTGAACACAGATTATCAGTTCAATAGGTTAGGGACGCATATTTAGAGCGAATACAAAATTTCTATTAAAAAAGACTAACATCTTTATGTATTCACGATACGCGTCAATTAATTTTACTGTTCATTTAGTCAATACTCTCTCTGTTTTCCAAACGAACTATTCATCATCATTAACAAACAACAATCAAATGTATTATCGAGATTGTAAGAAGGAAGATTTTTATTACGAATCTATTCAGGTGAAAGTAATCAAAAGTGGTTACTACAGTTTTCGTGTTAGTGGTGCCATTGATCCATATGGATCTATTTACAACAACAAATTTAATCCGCTTGATCCATCGGAGAATTTGCTCGACCAAGGCTATGCCCATTACTCTGATATGCAGCTTAAACTTGATATTCATCTTGATGTTGACATAATATATGTATTGGTTATAACAACATTTGATTCAATAGAAACTGGAAAATTTTTGATCAATGTGTTAGGTGAAAATGAAGTTATTCTCGATCGTCTCAGTAAGTATATAGTTATTTGTGTTATATATTAAATAATTCATACAAAATACATAGTATATCTTCTAAAGTCAATTCTATCCCATCTTCTATTCTGTACCTAGTGAATGTGCTGAATTTATGCATCTAATATTAAGACATTTTCTTACAGAGTATTTATTCGTATATTTTGTTATTACTATCTTCATAGATGGACGCTGTTCAGTTTCCACAAATACTAAATAAAAAGTTGTCAGCACAATCCCTAGCGGGATTAAAATGTGAAACACGATCTAACTATTGTTTCTACCTTCAAGAAGATAGCTTCATTGTATCTTGATGAAGCGGATTTCGTCTCATTCTATGACATAAAGGTATAGAAATATAGAAAAAATTTTTTTATATATGATGTACTCGCTTTATTAGCGTTTTAACAGTTGTGTGAGTGTGGATATCGTAATCTTTGCTCGTTTATGTCTACACCCATACCCACACCCTATATAAAGGCCTATGATACCTTGTCGATCAGGGCTGTGACCAGTTCAAAAGAACACGTGTCGGTCACGGTCTGTGGGGGGGGGGGCGGGGCGTGGTTAGTTTTCTACTCTTAAACACTTCAACACTCCTTTTAGATCGTGTTTCACAAAAATGTTCTAAAAAGAATAGTCAATAAGCTATTTTGAAACATTTGACAGTCAAATACTGAAAATCCAAAGAGTACATTGTTGTAGATCAGTACATCTAGATTTTCATGATATACTGATTTTAGAATACTCACTTGGAGAATGTGAGTTTGGTATGTCTACTAATCTCTACTTTTAAATCAAAATGTTGATCGAAAATCTCAAATATTTCGCTTTGGTCGATATTAGATAATAGTTTCATGAACGAATCGTTGCGAACTATTTGTTTTTTATTAGCCAATAAACATTTTCTGAATGGAATATGAAAGACAGAAATTTGTAATAGTACCGAAATTCTATGAATTAATTAACTTATTTTTATTGAACAGGCACTCCAGTAAATATACAATTAAGATATTCATTAAAATTAACTGATGATAGCCCAACATATTATCGAGATTGTCAAGTACCACAATGTCATTATGAAACATTACAAATTCATGTTAATACAACGGGTTTGTATGTTCTTTGGAGTGAAAGTAATATTAATGCATATGGATATATCTACAAAAATGATTTCAATCCTCTAAAACCATCTGAAAACTTACTCTTATCACATGGCGGTAGATGTAATGATGGACAATTCAAATTAATCATCGATCTCGAGATCAACACTCGATATATATTAGTTGTGACAACACACAACCCTAAGACAATTGGAAACTATTCTATTTCTATCTCTGGACAAAACAATGTCAGTCTTAGTCCTTTCAGTAAGTATTTATATGATTTTTTCAATAACAAATATATAATGGCATAAAACACGTTAAAAGAAGATTTCTTATATTTTTTTATTAGCGTGTAATTGTTATTTCAGGTTTTGTAGAAAGATCAATCAAGTTATTGAATTAAATAGTTTTCAGAATCTTTGGGTCTAATAATTTGCTAAAGAAGACATCTGTTTAGTGTGAATTGTAAATAGGCTTTTCATATTTTGAATGTTCATACTTACATCCTTTTGAATCTTTATGAATATGGAGTTTTCGAAGACTCAAAATCTTGTTCAAGTAAAAGTTTTTTCCATAACTTTTCTATTTCTCGAAATCAGTAGTGAAAGATGCAGATATTTTAATACATTGGAAAATCTTTTCATCTGAGACATTAGTAAATTGCTAAAACTGCATATTTTGATTGTCAAAGCAAGTGAATTTTTCATTATTCTCGTAACAAAATGTATCCGATATTTTAGATCCAGAACAAAGTAGTTGTGTGATCGGTGATCAATGTAACTTTTACATCAAGGGCATTGGTTTGACACTCGATGATATTTTACGCGATGAACTTGAACGGAATACAGTGTTGAATAATCAATCATTTTCGATTAAATTAAGTGCGGGTTTAACAATAATTATGTTTGTCGCAGGATTAATCAATAGTATTCTTTCTTTTATTACATTTCAAAGTAAAGATTCTCAACAAGTTGGATGTGGAATGTATCTGTTAGCATCATCAATTACTTCTCTTTTGGCAATTAGTATGTTCATAATCAAATTCTGGTTTGTTGTTCTTACTCATATCAATGCGTCCACTAGTATGTCTATTCTTCGTGGAGGTTGTGCATCTATTGAACCGATTCTAAAACTTTTTCTTTACTTGGATGGTTGGCTTAATGCTTGTGTAGCAGTTGAACGAGCAGTACTTATTTTTAAAGGAGTAAAATTTGATAAAAAAAAGAGCAAATCTATTGCTCGACGAACAATTCTTATTTTACCATTCTGTATTTTCGGTACTCTTATTCACGAACTCGCATTTCGCAGATTGTTCGTTTATGAAACAGCACCAGATACGGTAGATACGAGTATGACTAATGAAGACACGATCAAACGATATGTATCATGTATTACTCAATACTCTCCTTCTGTCCAAGATTACAATACAGCCGTTCTATTTTTTCATCTTGTTGGTCCATTTATTGTTAATCTTTTCTCTGCATTGTTCATCATCTTCGGTGGTGCTCATCAACGATCTATGGCACGAACTAACCAAAGTTTTAAAGAACATGTTCAAGAACAATTCCGTGAACATAAACAATTGATCATTAGTCCAATAGTTTTACTTATTTTATCAATACCTCGTCTCATCATTTCATTACTTCCTGGTTGTGCGAAAACATCTGAAAACTTGTGGTTGTATCTTGGAGCATATTTCATTTCGTTCACTCCTTCGATGCTAATTTTTCTTATATTTGTTTTTCCTTCAGAATTATATATGAAAGCGTTTAAACAATCGCTCATTCGTATTCGAAAGCGTACTCCTCCCTAATCAATCCGTTCAGTTTCAATGACATAATTATTGTAATAAGTACAAAAGACATTATTTATTTGTTTGCTTCTTGTGATAAATCAATCGATGTACTGTTGCATTTGAAAATCATATTTAGAAAGAGACATTCGATACTTACTTATACCTCGTTGCAGATGATCATCAATTGAAATAACAACATATTATATGATAATGAATGGTGCAAACACAGAAAACGACTGTTACAGAGATAATAGTGACTCATGAAGAAATATTTTGCAATGGCTGATGTGTCTATTAGATTAAGTGATAAAGATTGGAGGAAACGATGTCAACTTTACACAAAATATATTCTTTGCAACATTGTCCACATTTCTTCTTGTCTGTCTGTTGTGTGCTTTTCATATTGTTTTATTTTCTGTAGTAAAAATCGTACACTGAAGAAATGTTTTAATCTTTTAAAAGATTTCATCCGATGGCATGATATATCTGCACAAAAGAGTTAATGAAACCATTTTGAGGGTATCGGTGAAAATGAGGATGCTTTAATTAGTCCTTTACACAGCGCTACTACCTTCATAGCTTGTGCTTTTTTCTGACTGACTTCCGCTGACTATTGATATCAAATGTTATGTCACTATCAAAAAAATTGACTTAATTAAGTTAAATTTGAATTTCAATGTCAAATTTTGCTTTAGTTAACTACACCTTCGCCCATTATTCGTATTTGTTGTATGAATATACCAGTGTTGACTGAAAAATAGATAGAAGAGTTCTAACGGATAAAATCCTATGACATCCAATGTTCATCAATACAGATTGTGTCACTTCCTGTTGGTAATCTATCAATCACTATTTGATCAAATATGATATATTCTGTTTATGTGCCTTTTCATATAGTTAACATCTATTAAATATTCCTACATGATAATTAAATTGAGGGGATGTATAATTTCGCTGATAATTACTAGTGGTAGAAATAGTTACAAAATAGTTTTGGTCGAATAGCTCCTCATTATAGTGCAATACACGATCATGTCGATACTCTAGAACATCTTATTAATGTAAATCATATGAATTTATCTGTAACTACTAAACAATCAAAATTTCCAATTCATTATGCTGCTAAAAATGTATTAAATTAATCAATATATTGTATTGAGAGTTAATAAAAATTGACATGGCTGAAAGGATATATAATGCGTTCGAAATTCCATCAGACAAAGACCATCTATTGCTTCGATTGTAGAACTTTCTAAATTCTCGTTCGCCTGTTTGATAAAAATAACATCGTTTTTTCAGCATCTATTTCCATATATTTCTAATAAATAAATATCATGTCTCGTCGTGAATGTAGAATAAACGAGATATAAAGGAAAAGAATGACACCAAGAAATAATTCTAGTGACTAGTGTCACTACATCACAAACACCGTTCAGCAACTGTATGTAATAGTAGACATAATATAAATTTGTGATTATTCTAATACTGAAAATTTTTTATTAGTAAGATAATCAATAAATGGCACTTAGGATCTGTAAGTATTTGCAAAAATCGTTAAAGTTTAACCACGAATAAGATATGCATCATAAATATAGTAAAAAACAATCATTGAATATAGAATTTCATGAGCATAGATAACTACAAATCGGTAGGTGTTTGAAGAGAATAACAGAAAAATTGCAGTTTTCTCATCTGTTCATTGATAAGAAAAACTTTTTTTTGAACATTAAATTTGATATTTTGATAGAAATATATATTTAATGTTTATTAAATGAATGCCCACATGATGAACAGAATTGACTTGTGGGAGCTTGTCGTGGCGTACTACATTGAGAACAAAATCTTGCGGATTGTCCAGGATAAGGTGGGGGTGCATCGTTACTTTGTTCACCAAAAGCTATTGTCTGATCCGAAGCAACTTGATTAGGATAATACGCTACACTTCCAGGAGCAATAGAACGACCAATATCTATTACTAACTTAAAAAAAAGTAAAAAGAAAGATATTAACATATTTATTCAAAAATAAATCAACTTACATGATTAACGGCTTGATGTGTATGTTGACCTCCATAATATCCACCATAACTTGTTGGAATATCTAATCTCCAACTACATGGTATTGGTGATCGAGAAGAATATTTTCTTGATTCTTCTGCAATTGCTTGTCGCATTGTTTCTGCACGTCGAAGTTGTAGAGTACAACCTGCAATAATACAAAAAATCGTTCCAAACATAGTTATACCTATTGCAACACCAAGTAATGCAGGAAACCCAAGTTGTACATTATTAACTGCTGTTACTCCACCAGTAATAAATAATATCATACCAGTTATTATAGTCAAGACAAGAACAGCGCCAACGATTAATAAAATTTTACTTGAAGCAATTGTACGATTAATTTTATGAATTGATTCTTAAAATTCGTTTTCATTAATTATTCCATTGAGATGAATTGGATATGTTGAATCAAATTCTGCTTTCAAACATCCAGCTAATAATACAGAAACATTAAAGAATAGAAAATTTAAAAAATGAATAATTACTTTGAACAAGAGGTATATATACTGAATTAGGATTTACCGGTATACTAATCATTTTTTCTCATATATTTCACATACAAATATATTTATAAAATCTCTTAAATACTAAAGATTACATGACGTATATATGTTGTAATAAAGTAAATATCACAGATGATAACTACACAACAATAGAAAAGGACAAAATTGTATATTTGACGACGATAGACGGTAGCATGTGTTTTTACTATGATGTCATATAACAACAAAACGGCGTAGGAGAAGATTCATTTTTCTCCAGACAACACTTATTTTTTATCTTTGTAAAACGAAAGAACAAAATATAAAATATTAGTCATATATTTCTCTATGAATATTACATTAACATACAAAAAAAAAGCTTCCTCAAGGATAAATATTTATAGAACTATTTGAACTTTTAATATTTTTTGAAAAAAGTTACATATGCTGAATCAACATTAATATCACAATGAAAATTCTGATTCATCATAGCATTAAACATTCTTTGATATACTTAGACTACAATCAAAACATAGTAAGTAACAGTAATCTTCTATATTTTTCTTCTTTATAAACTATTAAAGTAAATGACAACACTATCGAAAATTTTTGTAAATTAGATAATATAACTTGTGCAGATCATGACATTTTCACAGAATAAAATAGTTAGTGGCATTCTAGTTCTTCATCGATAGTCTGAAAAGTTAATATTTAAATACTTAATCTGTCCTATGCATTGTTCATCTGCAATAGAAAAATCATTTTCAAGAACACGAATCACTTGATATTAATAATGTGAAAAGAAATGATTCTAATTAGGCATTGAACATAACTCCATTTCTTATTAAAGTTCTATCGATATCAACCCTACCTGAACTGTCAATTTATTTAGCAACACATTATGTATTTAAAGTTATTGCTTCATCAAAAAATCAACTTCGATCATTAACTTTAATGTCAGTCAATGTTGAAGAAGAATTTTCAAATAATGACAAACTTCCGAGTTTAGTAAGCAATTTTATTTGTCCAATTCATAAATTTGATTTATTGTTTCTTGCATCAGAACGAACAGATGGGGAACAATATTTTCATTCAGATCTCACATTTTCGATCTACTCTAAATCCATATCAATTACTTTCGAATTACAAAATGATTTTAGATTTGTAAATCTACAAAAAATAAGATTACTATCTTTTATGAATATATATCGAAACTTGTATATCTCTTCCACTGAATTTAACATGGTTCATTTTAAACTTCGAAAAAGATACAAAAAATCTTTCCAAATTTAAAAATATTCAAAATACATTAAATAAATATACAGACAATTTTATGTATTCCACAATTGAATAGCATGAAGAGGATAGATACTATCTAAATATTTGATTATGAATGGTTTTTTTATATTGTATTAACCGTGTCTATATGACTAATAATAATTCGGGACGAAAGATCAGTTCTTCTTGTGAAGATTAAAAACAAGCTTATTTTAATGTGTATACTTACATTTATTTGTACTCACTCATGTAAATATTTTTTGCTTCAAAATACGTGCGAAACGCAAAGAGTGAACGCGCCTGAATGCATCCCCTGTGAAACAAACGAAGCGTTCAAACGCGTTTCATATAAGATCTAAAAATTTTGAAAAATATATTCAAATCCATCTTAGATTCGAACAGAGTCGCCATCAACAACACTTTTCAATGGTCTTAGCGTACCTTACTACACGTAATTAATACGACATTTTTTTCTAACTACGTGTCGACGCATCGATTTTGCGTTCCGTGATTACATGGAATGGGCGAATGACTTATTGTAATGAATTAATAATTATACTAAAATATTATATAAAAATTACAATAATTTTATGCTACAGAAAGTTTTCTCTCTCTAAGAACTTTCTCGTATAAGAATAATGCAATAGTTTACATGTTGTCGTTCTTTAGTAAGAAGATTTCTATTGAAAAATCATTCTTTACCCAATATTTATATTATAATCGAGATCAACTTCTGTAAAATACTACAACAAAATATATGTTATACTATATTTATTTCTATATAATCAATTGAAATAGAGTTATATTTGTTAATTTTTTTGTAGCATCATTTCTAAATTTAAATTTCCTATGAAATTTTTTTTTCCGATTATATAAGTTACGGTTACAATATAAAATGCTTCAAATTGCGTTTAGATATAGAAAAAAAATTCTTACTCAAGTCGTGCCAACTTTATGTTCTATAGTTAACATGAAATGCATTGAGATAATTAAAAGTAAATTTAAATCTTAATTAAAGCGGAAATAGTTTTCATAGATTGTGTGACTTCCTGTAATATTATTCAGTCCAAACTATTAAGATTATGATTGATGAAAATGCATTTATATTGTGTTTAACTACATTTATTATTTGTTTATTAACATGTTTATTTTCATGTATTATATTAATTTGTATCATTTATCATCTTTATCATAATCGTTTGCAACAAGAAGATCGAATAATAATTATTCATTGTATTAATATATATTTATTAGTTTCGGCCTATATTGGACTATTAGCAGTAATTAATATTCAATCAGTTTTAGGAAACTTATATGGATATGATTTTAATTCATCATGGTGTATATTTTTAGAATATCTAATTTCTATTCTAATCAGTAGCTTATATTGGGCTTTTGTAAATCAGGTAATTCATTATAGATTAGTTTAGATTATTGTACTAACACAGTGAAAAATATTTTCTTTTAATTGTTAATGTAGGCATTCTTTCATTGTCGAGTTATATATCCAACTATAAGAAGACTTCAATCATATCAATTATATATTATTTTACCATTGATAGAATTAATTTTGAATTGTATTTTAATGAGTCTAGTTCTTTTTCTACATGATGTAGTTTATCTTCCAACAGACTATTATTGTTTTGTACCATTTACTAATGCATATAGTATGCTTTGGCTTGCATTTGTTTGTTATGGAAATCAGATTGGGGTATTATCATTTATCTATATACGCATTACAATTTTTCTTCGTCGTCAAACAAATACTCCAACACTTGTAGTTAAACAACGACAAGATCGTGATTTACTTGTCATTCGACGTATTCTTATAATTGTTGCTCTATTAATAAGTCTTGGAGTACCTGGCATAGTGTTTCTAGTGAAATCATTTATTACAAATACAGATGATTTTCTTACCTTTCCTTTTGTATTTTTCTTTATTAGTATATCAATGATAGGCGTATGTATATCAACAATTATTTTTACACCACAACTAAAAAAGATTGTTGTTAAAATAATTCAACACAATCGCGTTATACCTCTAAATGACGGCTTCATAGGTTCGATTCCAACGAGACAATAGTATATTACTATGTATTAAATTCTACTTATTATATCTAAACTATCGTTTATTAGAATATATTTTTATTTTTGTTGTATTTTATGTTTTAATATAATATGATGATTTAATTCATTTTCTTCTATATAAATAAAGATACCAACAAAAACTTTTCCCTACAGGGTTGTGCATAACTTTTTGCTCTAGAGGTAGCGCTATGATTCCAACTAGAGTAGAGTACTTAATGGATTTTGTATCGAGTAAAAGCGCGTCAAACACTAGATTTATTAATACTAAACAGTACAAGTTATCAGAACCTTTTAATATTGAACTAGGGTGTGGGTGTAGAAAAGAAAAAATAAACACCCACACCCACCCTAATTTGAAACTGTAAATCCTTGAACTTTTCTTGTAAATTATTACTATCAATTCGATTGTCATTCTGCTTAATAACAATTTTTAAATTAGTTTTTTGAAAATTAAATGAATTTAGTTGAGTTTTAAACTTACAGAATAATTGATTACATAAATTTATTAATAAGATAAAAAGCAAAGCAATTTTAAATAATATTAGCTGAATTATGAAACGATTTTAAAAATGAATATTAGTTTAGATTAGTTTTTTCATTAAATGAATAATTGAACAGATGATAAGTAACATCCATGTAGGACGATACTTCATACAAGCATATGATGATTTAGTTGTTGTTGCTAAAAGGCAAGATCAATTTTTCAATTTTTTCATCAGAATTAATTATTTAAAAAACTAAATCATTTTTATCTCTTTGAAAATATTATACTGGTCAGCAAAATGAATATTTAAAATCTTTCTAATTAATTCAATGTTATTTATAGATATTATCTTTTACTCACTGAATGTAGTTGTTGTTGATGTAGATATAGATGTAGATAAAACAGTTGTTGTTGTTGATGTAGATGTAGATGAAATATCTAAATAAACGAATTGATTTGAAGGTAAGTATGATATCCGCGCACTCATCCATATCTCCAAATCTACTCATAACTTCATTAATTCTAACATTCACAGATACGTTCAAATATCCATACTTCTTCTTTCTTTTCAATCTTTAGAACTCATTCACTGAAGCATCGATTTTTACGCATGTTTTTATCATTTTCATTAAACCATCTTTATCGTGTAATTCTATTTTCGAATTAAGATAATTCAATTTTCTCAAACGCACACTCACACCCAAGTTTATTATCTTTTGAGCCTTGTCAACTCGTTCTTTTTGTAAATAACAGACATGTCTGTGGACTACTTTCGAAAGAAACTGTTAAAATTTATTACATTTGACTAGAATTTCTCAGTTAATTATGTGATTGAATTATGATCATTATAACTAGATTTGCTCAGCAATCCTATATGTGTCTTATGTGTGTAGAACTAATGATTAGTATTATTCATATAATTAGCACGTATTCGACATTTCTCTTCAATTTTGTGGAACTCACGTAACTTTTAGACCAAGTTTTCTGGCACTTCTCTCCTCTCCAATTACTAATAAGTAGGCATAACACATGAGTGATATGTGAGTTACATATTTATTAGAATCGAGAATCAAATAGATTGATTAATAGAAGATCAACTGATTTGTATAGATCGAGAACTCTATGACAAGCTTTTACTACTGAATTATTTTCTTCAAAAAATATTTATACTAATACAAAAAGAAATGAATAACTTTAATAAATTTTCTTCTATACTAGAATTTTTGTAGAAAACTAATCCTACTTTGAAAAAATAGAACATTGTATTAAAGTATTTCAATACTTACCACAAGAACTGTTTAGGAAAAAAAATTTTTGAATACGATTGTTTAATGAATCAGCAACATATATATTTCCAGAAAGATCGAAACTAAAACTAAATGGATTATACAATTGATTGGATTGTGTACCCCCTCCATCACATCCAACTAAACATCGAAAACCATTCAAGTCGGAACCAACAATACGATTATTGAAACTATCCACAATGAATAAATATTTGTCAGCATCTAATATAATTCCACTTGGAAAACTAAGTGTAATTGTTGGATTTCGTGATGTACTTCCAGCTATTGTAATGCCATTTGATTCTCCCGACTGGAACAGTTGAACACGATCATTGTAACAATCTGCCACATATAAATCCAGATTCACATCGACGAAAATTCCACGAGGATAATAAAGTTGATTTGAGGCTGATCCAGAATTAACTGTTCCAGCAGCAACAAAATTTGAAGCTATGTCAGAATCATTCAATGATCTTTTCAGTACTTGATGATGCTGAGACATTGAACAATAAAGAGTATCATCGACATCGACAAACAAATCAGAACATAATGAGCTGACATTCATCACTGTAACAAAGGTATTTGTTTCTGCTATCCATTTCTGTACTCGACCATTCTTTTGACCATCATCGATATAAATATCACCATTTGATGTCACGAAGAGAGACATAGGTATTGTAAAATTACCTTCAATGATCTTTGTTGGATTGGCACTCTCTTCTTCCCACATTATAATTGTATTATTTTGTTGATTAGCAACATAGATTGTATTGTTTTTGCTCACAAAAATGTCGCGAGGAAATAGACCAACAATCGATTGATTAGCAATGGTAATTCCAGTTAGATTCCAAGTGGCTGTTGAACAAAACTGTGGTTGATTGAATGGAAGAGCTAAAAACAAGAAAAATAGAAAGAAGATTAGACAATAACTGTAAACGAAATGAAATTGTCAGTGTGGGTGTAGGTGACTACGAATGACGAATAAATTACACTTTCAAATTCACACCCTCAAGATGATCTATTCACATGTTTTCATCTTATTCAACTTACCAGAAGAATCTTTCATCAATAAAAATTTTTGAATTCGATGATTATATTGATCAGTAACAAACATGTTTCCATAACTATCGAAACTAAAACTAAATGGATTTAATAATTGATTAGATCGTGATCCTTGTCCATGACATCCAACTAAACATCGAAAACCATTTACGTCTGAACCAACAATACGACCATTGAATTGATCGACAATGAATAAGTATTTCTCAGCATCTAATATAATTCCACTTGGACAGCTAAGTACAATTGTTGGATTTCGTGATGTATTTCCAGCTACTGTGATGCCGTTTAATTCTCCTGACTGAAACAATTGAACTCGATCATTCATACAATCTGCTACATATAAATCCAAATTTACATCAACAAAGATTCCAAAAGGATGTGAGAGTTGATTCAAAGCTGATCCTTCAATACCTGTTCCAGCGGCAACAACATTTGAAATCATCACAGAATCATGTAATGATCTTTTCAGTACTAGATGATGACCAGGCATTGAACAGTAAAGAGTATCATTCATATCAACAAACAAACCATCACATGATGAGTTGACATTCATCACTGTAACAAAGGTTTTTGTTTCTGCTATCCATTTCTGTACTCGACCATTCTTTTGACCATCATCGATATAAATATCACCATTTGATGTCACGAAGAGAGACATAGGTATTGTAAAATTACCTTCAATGATCTTTGTGGGACTGATACTCTGTTGATGCCATATGAGAATTGTGTTATTTTGTTGATTAGCGGTATAAATTGTGTTGTTTTTGCTCACAAAAACGGCGCGAGAAAATAGACCAACAATCGATTGATTAACAACGGTAATTCCATTGGAATTCCAAATGGCTGTTGGATGAAACTTCGGTTGATTAAATGAAGATGCTTAAAGAAAAAATATCATATGATTTTCGGAAAGATTTAATATTCAAAATACTGAAAATGGGCGTGTTTTCTCGTAATTCACATCCTCAAGATCTCAACTCGTTGTAAAGTTATTTCTTTTTACAAATGTTGGGTTGTTTTAGAAACAAAGTTTGAAATAAAACCTAAATACAAAACATCATTTGTAAACAATAATGATTACCCGATATTTGATTGATCATAACCAAAAAAATCAGCATGAGAACATTAATATTAGTTTTTTTTATCATATTAGAAAAATAATTTTTGTTTTATGCTCACAAATAATAACGAATAATAAGATTTTTATAATTCGCTAGAAAGTCAATATTGTTGTTCGATAGAAATAAGTGGCGTTAATATTTCATTTTTTCTTTCTCTCGTCATTATTAGCAAATATTATATAGAAGAAAATCATAAAAACCAATATTTTGTCATATCACTTTACACTAGTTGTTAATAAATAAAAAGAACTATTACTTCAAATGTACTTTTATTCATATGTACTTTAATATTAAAAAGGAAACAACATATCAAGGTTCTATAGAATATGGATTATCTACAGTTTAGAATGTATCGTTTTCAGTCCAAATGAAGTGTATGCAGGTAAGGATGAAGATGAATGTTGTACTCATTCATTATTCAAAAATATATCAAAGAGAAACAAGCGGACTACTGTATTTCTAAAGTACGAAAAGTCCGCTTAATCCATCTTGAAATATATACAGAGAAGGAGAGACTTAAAAAATAAGCAGAAGATCAAATGACTAAAATAAATATTAAAAAAGAAAGGTAATATCTACTAATCGATATATGAATAATAAAATTTGTTTTTTTT
>CAJNOI010001375.1:0-15793 GCA_905250115.1 Adineta steineri | reverse complement strand
ATAGAACAATTCTCTTATTTATAGAATCGTAGCATATAAAAATATTTAAATTCTATCGAATACATACAACTTCTCCATAAATCCATGTGTATTATATTCTACTGATTCTAGTCTTAAAATCCTAGAAAAAGAAACTTATACAAATTTTAATAGAAGATCAATGGGGAAAATGCTTACAACTTTTTATCGAAGATAGATACCGATCTGCTGTTTTCACCATTCAAAAGAAAAGGCAAAGTTTTTCCAAGTTACTTACAGCAGGTGGAACCCGAAAAACACATTTGGCATTTTTCTTATCGAATCCGTTTTTTGAATAGTGCTTGTTAACATAGTATGTAAGCAAACAATTCATTTTGCCTCCTTCATACAATTATAGCCGTTTTTACTGAGATAAATACATAAAACAAACGTTTTGACAAGTGAGAATAAACATTCAGAATATAAACTATCGAGTGTACTGAATAACCCGATGGCATTGATGTTGAGGTTACATGGTGTTTCCTTTGCATAACTAAATCAAATAGATTTAAAACTTTGGTTTTTTGATATGCATACAATCTCTTTGTCAAAATTACTTTATAATTGTAGAAACATTTGTGCGGCAGAAATAAAGACTAAAATCTACTGTCAAATGTAGAGGTGGTGGCTTAGCATTAGAACTGAAAATAATGCATTGATTTATTTCTCAGCGAAAGTTAATTAATGCTGAATTTTTGGAATTAATAGTAGCATTAGTGGTACTAATGCCAATTTAGTGCATAAATCGATATCTAATGTTTCCTTTACGAAAATAAACCTGTGCATTATTTTTACATTAATGCTAAGCCACCACTCCTAGTCAAATGATTCTACACAATTTTAATAAGCAAATAATCATTATATAATATTAACCTTTATTGTTCAAGGGCGATTCAATTTCTACGCTTTCCTTTTTCTTGTCAATAATCTTGCATTATAAAAAGAACAAACAACTTCTTTTTTTTACATATTGGCAAAAATTTGCATTCAAAACGAAAATTTATTTCATCAAAATGAATCATACTATAGAAACGGAATACATATACAAAAGAAAACCTAGTAATACACACTTTCATATCTATTGAAAGAAGAAAAAAAAACAAATCAAATTATTTATTTAAACACCATAAATTTGCCGAGCATTTGCTCTTAATTGATGAGCAACAATATCAATAGATAATTGTCGAATTTTTGCTATAGTTTCCACAACACTATAAACCATACCTGGATGAGCACAACGTGATAAATTTGAAAGCTAAAATAATAAATTTGATTTATTTTATTTTATTTCTAATAAAATAAATTACTTCTTCAGGTACAAAATAAGGTGAATCAGTTTCAGATAAGATTTGAGTTAAATCAAGTTGTTGTAGAACTGTATGAAGATAATTTCCACGAGATATTATAGGAGTAAAACCAAATTTAATTCCAGTAAAATATGATGTAAACATATAAACATCATTTATTGTTCCAACAAAACAATGTAAATGAATCTTGTGATCAGGTTCAAGATACTAAAAGAAATATATTATATATGAATGGAAAGGACTTTATGATATGATTCTAGATGCAATCATTTTAATTAAACTAAACAATTGAAAAGAAAGATATCAAGATTATAATACTCGTCATATGTGGCTACAATCTCTTTTTGTTTTGTTTGAACGGACTATGTATACTCATCATATAGTATAAACAGAAGTATCTATATTGCTTCTGTTGTCAGTTTATAACTTAATAGGGAGGCTTACTGTCTCTTCGCCAATTGGCGAAAGTTCAGGCGCGATTTGGCGTAAGTCCAGTGGATTTTCGCCAGTAGGAATAAAACAAGATTAGTGTAAAATACATGTGACAAATTAACCTAATATTATTAGAATAAGCATATTATAATCTAAACTCCTACATACACTTACTAGAAGCTATTTTTATGCATATGTTATCATATAATCACAATAACGAATTTCCTATAAGCATGTTAGCAAAATTCTGGAATCTCGCTCCAACACTTTTGCTCCATATAAGTTATAAATGCTCTTGTATGACTATATGCAGTCTCAAAAAGATCATCAAACAACTGGATTCAGATCGAATGGATAGCTATTCCCTATGGCATATGGACATCTAACACTTCATTCTATCTCTTTGAAAAAATGAGTCTTCTTAATTATATTTACTTGTTTCATTATATCAAATGTTTTTTCATAAGCATCTCTCGAATGTATAACAATTGGTTTTGACCATTTAACAGCTAGTTGAAGTTGTTCTGCAAATACTCGACATTGTTGATCAAGATTACATGTATTTCTTTAAATAAAACAAAAAACAATTGAAATACAATTTAATGCATAGTTTTACTTTGGTCCAAAATCTAATCCAATTTCACCAATAGCAACTATTTTTGGATGTTGAAGACATCGTTCAATATCATCAATCGATGATTCTTTCCATGATGAACTCCAATGTGGATGAATTCCACATGCACCATATACACGTTCATCATTTAAATATTTTGAATACCATTTTATCCATTTATCTATAAAAAGAAAAATTTAAAAAGAAAAACGAAATCAAATCATATAGTTACCTTCAATTAAATGTCTTGGTCTCCAAAATACATGAATAGCTAATTCAAATGAAAGACCAGATGGATATAAATCTCTATAATCATCAAAATATTGACTTAAATTATTATGTTTGATATAAAGACTAGAAAAATACAAAATATTTATATTGATGATATTAACCGAAGAAAAAAAAGATGTTTATACCGATCAAAAATTAAATCAAAATGACAATGTGTATCAACAATTGGTATAGATTCAGTTTTTATCAACCGTTTTGATATTTTAATCATTGTTTCACGTAATAGTGTTGATGTATGAAATTTATCCCAATATTCTGATTGATTTTTATTCAATATTGATTGTTGTTTTTGATTACTAGATAATAATTTTAATATATAAATACAAAAGGAATATAAAAAATAACTTACGATTCACAACAATCAAGTAATTCAGGCGGTATAAATGAATGAGATTCTTGTGTTGGAGTACGAACACATTCAAATTGAGGATATCGATTACTAATAGAAGATTTATTAATATTTGTTGTTGTAGAATGTGATTTATTATTATTGGTATTATCATTATTAGTAACGCTATAATGAAGATACTATATATTAAAGAAGAACGAGATGTTCTATTTTATTTACCCGAATACATCTGACGATTTAGAAACAGATTTCGATTCATTATTAGAAGTATTGCAAGAAGTAAGTATTTGACATATTCGTGTTAAATATTCTTGATTTATTATATGACTTGATGTATGAGTAGAAGAAGAAGATGATAATAATGAAGAAAATGATAATGAATCGATTAAAGGTACTGATGAAACTAATTGAGATTGTGAAACAATTGTTGATTCTTTTTCATTTGAATCTATTGATAAAAACTCAATGAATTAGAAAATACGCTAATCTGTCAGTTATTAATAATATATCGAAACCTCACATAATTTCATACCTGTATTATCGATGATAACAATACGTTTCTTGGATTGTGAAATGACTTGATTATCGTTTCTTTCTACAATAAATATTTCAAAGATTTTGATGCTTACAATAATAAAATTACCCTGATTTTGTTCTTTGTCATATGATATAGTTTGAGGTATAACAATACGTTTTAGTGGATTTAGAATATTATCTATATTTGATTGTTCGAGACTTTGTTGTTCATCGTGTTCTCTTTAAAAAAAGAAATGAAATTTTGAAAAAAACATATCAATAGCTATGCTAACTTTAAAGTAACAATTCGTTGAGATGAAAATGTTTTCGAATCATGTTCAATAAAAACATTACGATTTGGGGTTATTTGCAATTCTTTTCGTTTTTTCTTTTCAATTTCATCCGAATAATCATTTAAAAATTTACATTCATTTGATGTTATATTTTCAATAATAGTTGTTTTTAAATTTTTTAAACTATCCAAACATACTAATGGTCGTTTTCGTTCTTTATCTAATAATGATATTAGATCAGACATTATTCTAATTTTATCTATTTTGAAGTGGATATTCTTATAATTATAATAATCTTCTAAATATATATATATACACAAATCAGAATAATAATGACCACTACTTATCATAGATAGCGCTAAATACCGGTTTAATTTAATTCAAATAAGACTATTTATATTGATTTGTATGTGAATTAAATTTTGTGAACAATAGGTGTCTGCTATATTGGTTGATTATTTTGTTTTGGAAATACAAAGAGAATTAGATAGCATTTTCTTGTTTTTGCTTTATCAAAGAAATGCGATCTATAACAGAACATTTTATAATTGTATGACTAATTGATAGTAGAAGAATGCCGTAGAAAACATTTGAGTTAGCTTTCCCAAATTAAATTCTGAGAGTTCGATTAAGTATTGTTATTATTCTATTTATAATCTTACTTGATGGAACGTTGAATTTTATTCAACTCGACCTTCCCGAGCTGTATCTAACAGTGGCGGATTTAGGGGGGGGGGGAGAGCGATCACCCTCATCACCCCCCCTTTGAAATTGTTTTTGATTTTTTACAGCAAAAATAAGTTCACGCTACTTCGATTGGGCCCAAAAATAGTTTTTAACCAAAATCGCCCCCCCCCCCACTCCTCAGGTATCGCCCTTCCTTCCAAAATCCTAGATTCGCCACTGGTAGTTAGTAAAAAAACTTCTGCTGTTTGAATATCAATAACCTCCATTAGATAAGAATCTTCACACAAAAGAAATTATGAACTTTAACATTCGAACATGTAATACTGTTTACTAAATTTTCATTATTTATATTCTATGAGATATGTTATGAATTATACCATCTGAACAAGATTAATTACAAGACATTATCTTCCTTAACATCAGAATTTTTTCAGCTTCTTCAGATGACATCGTAGATCTAGACAAGATAGATTATTACTGTAACAACAGTCAAAATAACTTTTGATCTACAATAAATATCATTATTCTAATACGAATTGTACTTTAATATATAAACTATCTCACAACGCTGTGAATTAATCATTCTTTTGCACAATCAAAGGTAAATGTAATAAATATTAACAATACATTGTCAAGAAATCGTTTATTTTTTTAAAGATAAAGGAAGAGAAAAAAAAGAAATAAAACTTATTAACTATTTCCTTTGAACGGAAAGGAAAATAATTAAAAATGTCACTAATATTATATATATGGTTATATACAGTCATTTGTTCGGCCTTATTGTCATAAATAAAGTCTATGAATGAACAATATTTTCATTTTCGTCTTCATTTAATACTTGAAATGTTGGAATAAATATATCTTCATTATTTCCAACTGTAACTAAATCTCGATTATCACTATCATAATGAGCACGTATTAAATTAAATTTTTGATGATGATTATATGGATATTGTTGTTGGGTATTTTGTAAACTACTTTGTCGATGGCTTTTTTTATATATACTTAAATATAAATAAGATGTTATACTTGTTTTACGTGAAGAATTTGTTCCAAAACTTATTGAACGATGAATTTGAAGTAAACGTCGGCATGAACGACGAAATTTCGTTGATAAAATATTATAAATAATCTATTAACAAATTGAAGAAGAAAAAAAAGTAAATATGTATATTTTTTAATTTCTTTTCTTACCGGATTTGCTGTAAAATTAAGAAAAAAAAGTAATTTTGATAATTTCCATAACCATATCCATACTAAATGTGGCATTGTTTCTTCATTTTGTATACGTCCATACATATCAATTAATTGTATAATACGTACTGGAAATTGACATGCGAAAAATGCAACAGTTACAACACAAATAATAACTGTATTAAGACGTTTTTGTTCAAAACGTTTATAACTAAGAAATGAATTCGATTGTTGTTGATCCTGTGAACTTATACCACCACTAAAACTATTTGTTTCGTCATCATATTGTTGTTGTTGTTGTTGATTTTTTGTTATTGCTCGTAATCGAACAGCACGATGACGTACTAATTCCAAAATAATACGTGCATAAATATATATTAAAACAAAAAATGGTATAAAAATAAGTGTAATAATGAACCATGTTATACTATAACGTGCTAACTTTGAGTTGGCATCTAACTGACATAGAGTTATAAGATTTGATGTATCATTTAATGAATCAGTTGGATTAAATGATGGATCATATGAAGCAAAAATTAAAAATGGTAATGAAAAAACTAAACCAATTGCCCATATTAATAATATAGTAACTAATGTTAATGTTTCATTGAATATATCATGAACCTAAATAAGATGATTATATTTTTCAATCATAAAATCAAATTTATTTACTTTAAATGGTTCACATATAGCAATAAAACGTTCAAAACTAATAGCCATTATAGTTAATGATGAAACACTTGTTGCACAACTTTCAATATATTGATTAGTTAAACAAAAAAATTTACCCATATACCATTGATCTTTAGCCCATATATCATGTATAGCTGTTGGAATGCAAAATAAAAGAACAAATACATCAGCTGCACTTAAATTAGCGAAAAAATAATTTGTAAAATGTTTTAAATCATTATTTTTTAATGTAACAAAAAGAACAATAAAATTGCCGACGAGACCAGATATAAGTACAAGAATATAAACAATTGTAAAAAATATCAATGAACTTAAAGTTTCATTTTGATATGGTGAAGTCGAGTCATGCTCGACATCATTTAATAAAGTTGTATTATTACCAATCATGTCATTCTAAAAATAAAATTTTTATTATTATATAATTATGTCCGTACAAAAAGAAAAAGAAAGCAAATGATTAAATTGATTTTTTATTTATCGAATTAAATATTTATGTAGAAAAACTAATATGAAATTCACGTATGAGGTAGTTCGTAGAACAAGTCTTTATTATAGAATATAGAAATATACTGTTATACAACTAAACAGACAGAGAAAAAAAGAAAGAGAATACTCCAAATAAACATGACAGGAGGTATGAGACACATTACAGAAGAAGGATGGAATGTGTACATCACAAGAGAGTTATCATCTCCTTAAGCTAAAGAGAAACGAGTTCAATAGTCATCATTATTTCTATATCATTCATCGTCTCAGTCAATTTACGTACACACACACACATATATATATATATATATGTGTGTGTGTGTGTGTATATGTGATAATGATATTCAGACTCACATCAATTAGAACAAAAAAAGTCGAGAGAAAACGTAAACAAACGGGTCAATGACAAAAGAAGTCTAAGTACAAACATAGCTCATGCAATAGTTAAAATAGTCTTAATAAAAAGACACTCAATATAGGAAAAGATATATAATTATTAAAAGAATACTTGACATGTCTAAATTAATCTTTGATTGAAACTATATATCTTAATACGGCTTTAATTAATAAACAAGACAAAACTTCTATCTAATATTTTCTTTTAACTTTTAATTCCCAATACAAAAAAAAACAACAAAAAGCACAAAGATAGAATTACAAATGAATGAATGTTTCGTCATTTCTTGCGACAATGAACGATATTAATCATTACATTTGTTTTTTCTTTCTCTCTCTTTCTTTCTTGTTACAGATAAAATCTTTTTTTTCTGTTGCTGGATCTATTGAAGGACAGTAATGATGAAAGAAAAGCACAAGGGAAAAGAACAAGAGAACTAGACACAAATCGAAAATGACAAGGTGAACAGAGACTTCTCTTAATATATTCTATTTTATGTATTTATCTCTATACATATTTACTCAAGCGAAATTTTCATCAAAAACTATTGCGTTCATTATTTAATAAGTTTTACATGTCTAAGTGATATTAGTAATAATTCTACGCTTTTTATTCATAATTATTTGTTTGTGCATATATATATACTATGTAAACATCTTAGATATTCTTTATACATTTGTAACCATTACAGCATGTATCATACACAAAAAAGATCTAAGTGACATTTACGCCAATATCCTCGAAATTATCGTTGATAACTGATAATAAATGATTTAATTAGAAAAGAAGATTTTTGAATAAATATCGTTTTAACTAACTGTAGAATTACATAATCAAACCAGTTGGAGTATAAAACAGTGGACCAATAATGATATAAGATATGTCAATATTTTTCTTATATATATATATTTGTTTGCAAGAATTACAAAGGTATCCTTTTTTTCAAGCAGTTGTTCCATTAAATTGTAGTATATACTAATAAATCGTAAATTATAAGATTAACTCTCAGAATCGAATATGAAATATCTCTCTATTCGATTATTATAAGTTAAGCTGGCTCTATAAGTCTCGAATCATTCAATCTTATCTTATTTTCAACGGAAAATCGTTGAATTATTATCTCATGAAATGATCTATTTCTCTTTAGAAAAATAGAAGTTTGATCATTTTGATATTCGATCTCATGTTAGTAAATTAGCACAATTAATCATGTCGACCAGATGTGCTCTGTCTATATTGTTATAAGAAAATTTTTTTGTAACACTAAAAATATTGATTAGTATATTTTTTTTTCTTCTTAACTACGCGGCAAAAGAATAACAAAATAAAATCTATTCTTTTCTTATGAATAACAACGAGATTTCATTACCAACAACGAAGATTGATGATAATTTAACATTAACAACAAATATATCATCATCAACAAAATTACATACTTACATACCAAAAGATTTATTTTCATGTCTTATTTGTTATGAAAGTTTTGGTGTTGATCAACAACAACTTGTAGCTTTGAAATGCGGACATATGTTTTGTGCAACATGTATTCATCAATGGTTTACAACAAATAAAGGTAAAGAAAAAAATTATGTAACATATTTTTCTTTTTGTCAATCTATTATTCTTTTCTAGTCTGTCCAACATGTCGCAAACGTTGTTGGTTAAAAGATATTTTATATATTGATATATCAAGTTGTATTGTTGCATATGGAAAAAAGAAAATTGATAATTTAAGTACTGAACGTGATCGACTTAATTATGATATAAACACATTGAAAGATTCAATTAAACAGACTCGAGAATATGTACGAAAAACTGAAAATCGTCTAAAATTTAAACAACGATTCTTACATCGTTTGAGATATATTTGTAAACGAAAACATCATCGATAATTTTATTTTTATTAATTAAATAAATTTTCAAAATATTTATGTTTTGTATTTAAGAAATATAGAAAAGAAAAAAAACAGCATGTTCCTAGTCGTATCGTGACTGATGAATACTTCATAATTCTAATCCATTTGGATACTATTTTTATTTTATAATTAAAGACTTTCATTTCCTCGAATGAATCAAGTGAACATTGTAAAAAGATCAGACTAACCTAAATCTTAATTGAATCTATTCTTATAATCAGTCATTCTTCAGACTTCTATAAGATACTGTTCTGTATAATTATATATATATGTACTTAATTAATGGATAAGTATGTTCACATGAAACATGTTTCTTTTCTAATTACACTATTATGAGGAAAAATGCATGAACGATTTTTTTACTTCTAGGTTCAAAATAAATCAAAGTAATTAATGAAACATATATTTTTCCTTTTTTTTACATTATGCTTCAATGGTTTTTCAAATTATATGCTTAACTGCTATTTATAAAAGAAAACATTCTGTTTACTGTAGTGCGATTATGAGTATTTTTCATAATAAAAAAGCAACTTCTATTTCCATTTCCAGATATATATATATAAAATCAAAGCCTTATATCTAGATAATACTATAGTACTTTAAGTAAAAATAATAGTTTTCTATGAATAAATGAATCATTTTATATAATAAATATTGAACCATTGGAGTTTAATTCTATGATAATATAAATAAAATTAGGAAAATAACTTGTTCTTTAATTAATCAAATTTATATGTCTGATTATTTTCTTCTTGCTATATTCTTACTTGACTATACTTCTATAAAATATGACATTTTATTTAGTAAGTAAGCTAGTCTTATGATTAATGCGAAGCAAAGCATTTATATAGTTCTTCACGAGTTTTTGTAATTTGAAGATTCCCGTACAAAGCTATATTGTTTTTTCAAACAAACAATAGCAGGCAATCCAAAGTTGTGCTCATAATGTTTATTTTTGTTTCTTCCTGATCAATCATATTTATGTTTATGATGACGAAAGAGCTGAATGATTTAGTCAGTATATAATCAAAATCGAAGTACATATAAAATCATACGATTAATCGTATCTGAAAAAATTTCAGTCTATGAAGTAAAATATTCTCAAAATTTCAAATTAATTTGTCGAACAACAGACCAGATTGTACTAACATTCGCCAATCATGAAATTAATGATCTTATGTTTTTCCTTGATTTATTTGTCTGACTCTGTTTCGTGAGACTAAATTCTATTTCATCTTATAAAACATTTGTGTTTGATTTTACGAACAAATATCAATATAGATTTTGAAAGAAAATGCCATTAAACCTTTGTTGATTATAACGAGAACACAATATTTATGTCTATTATATACCATTTGATATCAATAATACAATCTTAACAAAAACGTGGTGTACAGTTGCTATATCAGTTCTGTCATTTTATAGTTGACGTCATTTTTTTTCGGGTTTTTCCCTTTTAACAAGTAATTGCAACATCATGTGAAATATATGAGGCATGACGAATATATATTCATTCAGGTAGGAAGAAAAAATACAAACACATCATATCACTAACATACAACGTTACAAAACGCGTATTTCATCAGAAGTCTACAATGGCAAATTCAACTGTCGCGAACTTCCATACGTTACCGGTAGAACTTGTCTACCAAATTCTCGATCATCAGTCAGACTTTACAATGCTATGCTCAATGACCAATGTATGTCAACGGTTCAACATGATATTAAACAGCTATCATCGATATCAGGTAAACTTTTTTTTATCGTGACAGTGTCGTTTTTGCCTGTTGGCTCACAAATTATTTTTCCTTATACATTCTCTATATAATTAGAATCACATCAATAGAATGTACGTGAATAAACTATTTCTTACGTGAACTAATTTATCACTTATTAATCTCTTTCGAAAATGCATTTTTCTGTATTCTGACACTTTGAAAATAATGTCCTAGTAATTAGAAAAAAATAGTTTCTTTTTTATCGTTTCAGTCTAATCTAAACATTTTTTTATTACTCTCTTAATAATAATTATAACATTTTGAAAGAAATTAACAATCTATAAACTAGCTAGTTTATTTTGTTATAAATATCTCCGACAAATGCTCCCCTGAGGGCATGGGTGACTCTGATTATACGTAATGGCGAATGTGGATGGAGAGCAGATTGACTTACAAGAACATTCACACCAGAGATGTCCATGGCGGCGCTGCCGCTACCGCTGCCGCGCCGCGAACGCCACGGCGGTCGCGGCAGCTTTTTGAGGACATAATTTTAAAAAATAATGAAATTCACACATAAATCGACATTAACGTATTCTGCAGTGTAAAGCTAGAGGAATCTCATCGATTAGCAGCAACAGCTCTCGTTTAAACCACTCTCAGCCTTGAAAATCGGAAGATTTTTAAAAGTCCCATCGCGGCAGCGTCGCGGTAGCGGCAAATTTTTATAGAGGCGCGGTGCGGCAGCGGCGCGTTAGCTTTTTTAACATATCGGCGCGGCGCGGCAGCGGCAGACTCTCAACCGCGATGGACATCTCTGATTCACACTCTCATCCAATTACATTACTTACAATTATACCAGCAAAGTGGAACATTTCTTCAAAAAACACTACTTCTAAAGCAATTTTTTTTCCAAAAACGCTCACCAGAACATATTTTATCTAAAGGAGTTTTTCTCAAGAACGGAATTTTAAGAGTAATTCATTGCCAAAATAAAACATCGAGTATACTCCATAAGACATATTCATAATTCAACGTTTTTGCATGTATTTACCTTTCACTCTTCATGAATCTGACATTATCCAATAAATTCTTTAACTCTTTCGTTTTTATCAATCAATAATGTTTTATACACATAACCGTGTAGTGTCATCGAAAGCACCTACCAAAATCAATGAATATTCTTACTAAAACGAACCATACCTATTAATTTAGCAAAATAATATACCTCAAACCAAGTTCTCATGTAAACTACATCTCTAGTCTTATCCATGGACTACCGATATGGAGCTATATTTTTTCAATACCTACACAATACTAGTAAGCGATGTAAGACTTGAAACTGTTTTGATCAGCACGAACTGGTAGACTATTCTCTATAGCCCAGCGCTTTTCTTCTTTCACAAACACATTTCAGAATTAAAGCAATAGATAGATAAAAATATCCTACACATGCGCAATCCTTTTTAGCTCAGCTCTTTACTCAACAATCTTGAGCAATGTACAGCATTTAAATTCAAAGATGTATTCAGGCTCATAACCATGTGCTCTTCGATAGAGTCATATCCGCATTTATTTTATTGACCTAAACTTACCTAATGCCCAAATATTCTATTACTTCATCTATACCATGTTTTTACTTATACTTCTTCATTTAGACACTCACCACACTAAATCTCGGGAACAGTTGGATCGGAGATGTTAGAGCACAACATTTGGCTGATGCATTACGACACAACGCAGTAACTGTCTTTCTCTCTTTATCTATATCATGTCTTTACTTACACCTTTTCATGTAGACACTCGCCACAATAATTCTGCAGAGCAACGTGATCGGAGATGTTGGAGCACAACAATTAGCTGATGTATTACGACATAATACAGTAACTGTCTTTTTCTCTTTATCTATATCATGTGTTTATCTACAATTTGTCACCTAGACACTCACCGAACTAAATCTCTTAAACAATGGAATCGGAGATGATGGTGCACAACGTTTGGCTGATGCATTCCGACTTAACACAGTAACTGTCTTTCTCTCTTTATCCATTTCATGTCTTTACTTACACGTTTTCCTCTAGACACTTACTACACTAAATCTCGGAGCCAATGGAATCGGAGATGTTGGAGCACGGCATTTGGCTGAAGGACTACGACACAACACAGTAACTGTCTTTCTCTATTTATTTATACTATATCTTTACTCACACTTTTTCATTTAGACACTCAAGATACTAGATCTCTTTAACAATAGAATTTGCTATGTTGGAGCACAACAATTAGCTGATGGGTTACGACACAATACAGTAACTGTCTTTCTCTATTTATTTGTACTATATCTTTACTTACACTGCTTCATCTAGACACTCACCATACTAGATCTCGCGAAGAATATAATCGGAGATGCTGGAGCACGACATTTGGCTCAAGGACTACGACACAACAGTGTAACTGTCTTTCTCTATTTATCCATATCATGTCTTTATCTACAATTTTCATCTAGACACTCATCAGACTATCTCTCTGGGGCAGTGGAATCGGATATGTTGGAGCAAAATATTTAGCTGAAGGACTACGATACAACACAGTAACTGTCTTTCTCTATTTATTTATACTATATCTTTACTTACACTTTTTCATCTAGACACTCAAGATGCTAGATCTCAGGTACAATGGAATCGAAGCTGAAATTCTTGATATAATCTTGGAACTTCTGAAACGCAATGCAAGTGGAAAACAGTCGTGATTGTTGATCGAAATATTAGATATATTCCGATGAGAAACAGATAGGGAATAAAGAATAATGATGATGATGTTGCGTATATTTTTATTGTACTGTGATTTTCGGAAAAACAATAAATAAAAGTACTGCTTTTCAAATTTAGTGTGTACTCTAATGATCAATTTTGCTTAGATTTTTCGTTATGTGGTGAGGGACGATGGCTTAAAAAGATAGACATAGTTTTTCAGAAATATTTGATCATCCTGAAGTACGGACAAAACTAGACTCTAGTTGTGTACAGCAGTTGCAAAATTCGAGAGCTGTTTTCAGTTAGAATGAGTCATAAGCGGTTTTGTGAGGTAGTAGCCTACCTCTAAAAGATCTTTCCGGGTGACCTTCAATGAGAAAAGACTCCTTCTGATAGTAATAAAACACTAAGAAGTTCTTTTGAGGGATGCTGAAGCAAGATTTTGTTCGATGATAGTGAGCTAGAAAAGTCGGTCTCCGATATTGCGGAATCGTAAAATGTGTTTTGGCGAAAAAAAAGTTTCTATTTGATAGTGCTGAACTTAGAAAGATTCTGTATTCAATACTCTTGGACCATATATGATTGTTCTAGTTCAGCAGAATTCTTCATGATTTTGTAAATGAATAGCTGAATCATCAAGAAATTATCCATAGAATGAAAGGTTCACTATGGAATTGTGTTATAACAATGAAAACTCTTTTTCAAAATAGTTTTGACTATGATTAAAAGCACTATCGCGTTTAACTATTTTTTTGTGCATAACTAAATAATATTGTTTCAGCATCAGATTGGACTGTATTTCTTCTATAATTAAAAGCAGACCCATTTGTTGTTAGTCGAGTCCAACTATATAAATTTTTCAATTTGAAGCCTCATTCATCTTCTTTCTCTATCAATAGTTTCGGTTGTTTGCTAATGATTAATAATTAAATAGGATTTAAAAGTGTTTAGCACGACATTTGTCAACCATTACTTCTACTAGAGCAGTGTCTTCTTAACGATAAGTAAAAACACTCAATGTTGCTGCTACAAGAAATCTAAGCAATATCCTCAATTTTTTTGTCTCAGAAAAAAAACTGTAACAAGTTTAAAACTAATCATTTCAAAATAATGTTATGAAGGATATATTGTTATCATTAAACCTAGTTTCACTTTCATTATGACTCTCAGACTGCCGAGATAGAACAGTTATCTTTAAATCTCTTCTCATTGAAACTAAAAATTGTACTGATATTCATTACAAATATTCGAGATAGTCTTCTCATAAAATGAAAGTGCTTTTGGATAATCTCCTAGAGTTGTATGCACTAAACCAATATTATTGTAGGAAGCAGTCAATGAAGAATGATTTGTAGGATAAATTTTCTGATAGATTTTAAGCGTTTTCATTTGAGCTATGCATCATCTTGATTTGATGTTGTGTTCGTTGATACAATAGCAGTATCAAAATTCTTTTCATCCATATTTCTCGTGTTTTGTTAATCGATTAAATAAGAGGGGAAATAAGCCGTTTTTTTTGTTTTTATAAAGATCTGTTCTTGTTTCAATGAATAGTTTAAAATATCTTTTCTTATCTTTATGTGTAATAATAGAACTTTATTCTGCGTGTCATTAAGTGTGGGTCACAAAACGAAATCTATACAAAGCATTCTTGTCTAAAGATAACTACCAGTATTGTCATTGTGAAAGAGGAATATTTTTTTGCGTTAATTTGTATTTATCAGGAGTATATTGAAGTCAAAACTAATTATTCATATATTATTGATGGATAAAAGGATAACATATACGAAAAACTTTTTCGTATTTGAATAAAACTTGTAATTAGGCACATCAAATGAATACACATACCGACATACTTATCTATTATAAATGAGAATATGAATAGAAATAAATTAAAGATGTCTATTCCTATAAAATATCTATTAGCACTGCAATGCAGTCTTGAGGAACACTAAAATTTTACAAAAAGAATTATGCAACTCTATAGTATGCTCTATAAACAGTTGTCATTGATTACCAGTATCTGTACCTTTGATTATTTTTACATAACTTGTAAAAATTCTTTAAAACAATATGTAGTTTTAACTACAAAGCAAATCTTATGTATACTAATAAATACAATATATTTGTGAC
>CAJNOI010001374.1:0-15838 GCA_905250115.1 Adineta steineri | reverse complement strand
TGATTTCTTGGTAGCTCTGATCCGAATTCCCCCACCTCACTGTATTTTGTTTTCTTTTACTTATGAATAAATTTTATTTTCTATTTATATGAATACTATTCTTATCGATTTAATTAATAAATAAATCAATAATATTCTCAATTATTTTTTCTCCTCCTCCTTAAAATTTTTCTTTTAAAATTAATTTCTTAAAACCTTACTTTTCGATGAAATAATTGAAATTTCATTAATAAATGATTGTGAATCTTCTTTAATAGAAATATTTATTGGATTATTTAATTCTTTTGCAATTTTCATCAATTGATTTCTTAAATAATTTAAACTGATTTCATTAAATTCATTTTCATTTTGCATTTGTTTTATTTGTTCATTCAAGTCTTTAAATTTCATTTCAATATCATTGATACATGTTTGCGATAATTTAATGATGATTTCTCTGTACTCTTGTGCTTTTTCTTGAATTTTTTTAATTGAATTTATTTCCCATTGATCAATTTGTTTTATTAATGAATGATTTTGTGGATTTTGTTTTTGTTCATCAAATGTTTGTTTAAATTCATTATATTCATTGGCGATATGATGTAATTCATTATTTAATATTTGACGATGTTCTGTTAAATCCATTAAACAAAAATGTTTTGAACATCCTTCACAAGGATATGTTATTTTTTCTTTTTTGCATTTAAAACATAGTGTTTTGTTACTTGCCATTGCCATGTCTTTGGAGCGAAGTTTTTAGATGAAATGAATATCTTCTTATCTTCTTTTATAAATATAAACTTATAATGACTCAATGATAACAAAAACATTGTTGTGTAGTAGAAGAAACGGAAAAAGAATTTTTTTATGACAAAATCTTACTAATAAAACTAATGTAATATCTAAGATGGTTAGATAAAAGTTGAAGGGTGTGGTTGTGGGTGTAGAATGAAAAGAAAACCCACATAGACCCTTGATTATACTCGTTGGTTACGCGATTCAAAAAATGATCTTAAACCAAAATTAGTTCATTCATTTGCTTATTTTCCTTCTGCTGCTGGTTCACGAAATTGTATTGGACAAAATTTTTTGCATTATTTGAAGTAAAAGTCATGTTAGCTATGCTCGTACAACAATGTAATTTCAAATTAATACCTGAACAAAAAATAATTCCAGAAGTTAAAATAACATTAGGAACAAAATATAGTTTATTAGCAAATATTACTAAACGTTAAATATAATTAGAAAAAAAGCAAGAAAATTTTATATCTTGTAGTTGAAATAATAAAATAAGGTTTATCTGAAAATTAGTTTGGCTAACAAGAATTTTAATCTATTTGTCAATTTTTAAAAAAAAGTTATTCGCTTAATAGATTTATTGTATTCAATTGATAATTTTTATCATGTTGAATTTGTGTTTCGTATTTTAAAGAAAATGAAATATTTTTTTATGATAATATGCAAAGAGAAACATCATACTCTGCAAAAATATAAGTTGTTCTTATTTTTATTTAATGTGAGTGTAGATGTTATGTTAATTTATAAATCGACACCCATAGATAATAAAACAAAAAATGAGAGAAAAAAGCCTTGTACAAGTGCATATATATATTCGATGTAATTGATTGAGATAGCATCATGAAGCCACTACCATACGTTGCACTTGTTCACTCGACTATTGCCTTGACCTGTTTTGCAGCCGAATACTCGATCGAATTCAACAAAATTTGAGGTGGGACCATTTATTCTAGAAGCATAAATCGTTTTTGATAGCACAGACTGACGTATAAAAATAACTTTACCTAAATTGTTGACTATGACCAGAGATGTAAGAAACGAAATCTATAAATATAGAAAGGAGAGATGGATAAGTTTCTTATCCTCTATACAAAGTTCTCATGTTAGACAAGAGAATACCTTTTGGACGCATCTTTCCAAGATATACAAACGCAAAACGTTACCGTTTTCTAAACTACATGCAGGATCTAAAATCATAAGTGATGAGCAAGAGATCACAAGGGAGCTGTACAAATACTTTGAAACTTTAGCTAAAGCACCAAATATTAACTTAGCGGATAATCACGATTTACAAATAGAAACAGAATATGCGGAAATAATAAACGTACTTAATACGTCAACGGATTTAGGTCTAGAAGCTACTAATACAAAAGAAGTTCATAAAATTATTAAAAAGATGAAGAATAAGAAATCCTCAGGATTAGATGAAGTACCCAACTTCATTATCAAGTTGCTTCCGCCTTCCTACATTGAATTTCTTGTAATCTGTTTTAATTGTTGGTTAAAAGAAGGAAGATATCCAGAATGCTGGAAAACTTCTAAAATCGTCACGCTCAATAAACTTAAATCAGGAATCCCTCGTTGTAATCAGACCAGACCAATATCTCTTCTGTCAACCCATTCAAAGATCTTCGAAAAGATTCTGCTCGATCGCATTAGGCTCTGGGCAGAGGGGAACAGTTTAATTCCCAATGAACAGTCAGGGTTCAGAGCTAACTGTCTTCTACCTACAAGGGTACTTTCGATCTACCAGGAGGTATCGAACAACCTCGCTGCCAATGTTCCGACCCTTGCACTGTATGTAGATTATGAAAAGGCATTCGATCTTGTTTGGCATTCAGGCCTCCTTGTCAAATTGCAGAGACTTAACATCCCTATGGGTCTCCTAAATATGATCCACAGTTGGCTCCAAAATCGTAAAGCCTGTATTAGCTATGGACAAACGATTTCAGATACCTTCGAGGTACGGGTTGGCCTACCTCAAGGAAGTAGTTTGAGCCCGTTTATCTTTATCGTTTATCATAGCGACTTAACCGCATGTCTAGGAGCACACTCAGGGCACATTTTTGCCGACGACTTAAGTGTGCTTATTAGGGCACCTATTCAGAAATCCTATTCAGACCTTGTTAAGTACTTAGGGGTTGAAGGAAGCAAAGTCTGCGATAGGATTGCTGAATACTCGAGGCGTTGGAAACAACCAATCAATGTAGGAAAAACCGTTGCGCAGGTTTTTTACTCCCAATTTACTCGACCTAAAGTGGACATTTTCATGTTAGGGGATAAAATTGCTTTAGTAGACTCGTTCAAGTACCTCGGCTTTACTTGGACGAGTAAACTTTCCTTAAAACCCACCGTCAAGAGAAGTCTAGAGAATATACAAGTTTCCCTCAACAAGCTAAAATGGCTGAGAAGTAATAAAACCCTCTCTAAAGATGCTTTAAGAAGATGTTTCTTCGCATACGTTTTCCCGCACATTGCTTGGTTGTTTCCTTTTTACCCTCTTCTCCCTCAAACCTACCAAGAATTTATCAGAAGAAAATATAGGAAAGCTTTGCGTCTAGTCCACCATGCCCCGTATGTCCGTACAAAAGATTTGTTCAGTCTAACCAAGGAAGAACCGCTTGAAAACTATGTTAAAAGATACATAACGAAGAGACTGAAGAAATTATATACATCTGATCTCGGTTCTTCACTTTTCCTCGAGGACATATTCTACTGGGATAATTACCACAAGAGACCAAAAGATGGATTAGGTAACCTTTTCTTGTTGAACCGTGTTAAAAAACAAAAACTGAGACACCGACCTATACTACTTGAGTGGTTAGTTTTTAATGAGGAAAATGATCGGAAGAGCTAGTAAAGAAGGTATCTTCATCATATACTATTTGCATGTATTGTCACTTCTATTTTTATTTTTTTTTTTTTCCCCACACACTGTATTAGTTAATATAACTAGATAAGTTATTCTCTCTTCCTACTTTTTGTATGCTTTAGATATATCTTCATATAGGTAGATTTTCTTCTATCCTCCTGTGCTTTATATTTTTAATTTTCTTTTCTATTGTAAGCACTTCCGAGTGTGACAATAAAATGAGCATAAACCAAAAAAAAAAAAAAAAAAAAACCTAAATTGTTCAGGTGAGTGCACATCTCTGTCCATATACAAGTGCGCAGCTTCATTTGTCATTTTCGTACACCATGTATGACCAAAGTTCATAAAGAACATTTGTTCTATTGAATATTTGGTTAAACCGGGAAGTTTCTTGTCAACATTTTTATGAGTCTTAGCCCATTGCTGATACGCCTAAATAATATATTTAGGTTCAAATCTTGAATCAGTGAAATGATAAAACTTACGAAGAAAGCCTGTCTAAGTGCTGCATCGTCGGCGATGTTTTCATCTAGTGTTTGTTCTCCATCTACCTAAATGAAAAAGATTTTATGTTTGAATAAACCAAAAAAAAATAAAAGAAAGAAATACTTGACGATTGACTTGAGTCAAATTATAGTTGTTGTACTGTTCGATAAAACATTTCTTGCGTGTGTCAAATGCGTTGTCAGTCGCCTTACTCCACCATAAAACTTTATTTCCATTCAGATCATACTGCTTCCCTTCATCACCAAATCCATGTGCAATCTCATGTCCCATAAAAAAGCCAATACCTAAATTCAATGTCATTTTCCTGTTTCTCTCTTCTCATTGAATCTATTCTTACCACCATAGTTGAGATACCTATCAAAGATATGAAAGATATTATGATAATATGAGAAAATGACGTTTTACTTTGGTGCATCTTTGTCGAATAAAGGTGTTTGAAGTATGGCAGCTGGAAACACTAAAGAAAAAACGATGATATTATTTGTTTATTGTTGGAGACTCTTCCATACAGATCTCGTTCGCTAATAATCTATGCATGGCATTGACATTTGTGGGAAGGATACCAGTCCATTCTTTACTATCGATAGGATAGCGAAGCATTTGAAGGTTTGCTTTCGTATGTAGTTGAATGGCACTTAAAACATTCGGCATATAAGATAAATTGAAATTATACTAAATTCGAAATAAAAAGAATAATAGATTTTCATTTTATGTCGTACCTCAGCATAGATTTTATCAAGTTTCGTCATATCATCACCTTCTAAATAATCAGGATAACCAAGTTTTGCTGTAATAGCTTGAGCCTATAGAAAAACTAGTTTTAAGATTGATCGAATGAATAACTTACTTTTTTAATCGCTATGATTTTCGATGTTGAATCCATCCATGTCGATTGATTGACCATCGTGATAAAGATCTTTCGAATATTGTTGATCATTTTAGTTGTCTATCAAAATCATGACAGACAAACATTTTCTATTATCGAATTATTTTCTCATTACCTCTTTTCGAGCATCTTTATGGAAATGTTCGTCGATGTAGAGTTTTGAAACCGTCAAGCTCATCATTGTATTGACATAATTAGCACATGTAATTGTACGTGACTCGGCAGTACTTGTGCCATAAACTACATCTTGAAATTGTTTTAGAATATTTCGAAATCGTTTTGGCATATACCATGCTCGATTCATCATGAAGCGCCATATCATATAGTTTTGCATGGTACGCGGTGATTTTCGATCAATAATTGATGAAATACCATGCAAAAATTTAGGTGCATCCACAATTACAATGTCTGCATCGATGACAGAGACATTAGCAAACAGATACAAGCGACGAATATAGTTAGAAGAATCGAACTGAATAAAAAGATGAAGAAAGAAGAGGAGAAAGTTGACACTTACGCTGATTGTATTTGAAAGATTACCAACTGTTGTATGAACAGTTTCGTGCAAATCTAGTTTGTCTAGCGATACAATGTACTAAATAAAAGAAGTGAAACAGAAAGTCTGCTCGAAAAAATAAATTTACTTTGACAAGGTCCATTTCGAAACCTATTAAAGCAATAAGGTCATCATCGATTGTTGATGAATCATCGGTCAATGCCAGAGTAAAATTTTTAAAGAAATACTGGTAAGCCTCTATTCCTTTGGAATAGTGATTTAAAATGTCTAAAATCAGTTTAGAGGGTCTAATCTAAAAGTGGAATATTTATTAGCAATGATTTAAACTATTGACTCTTACATGAATACTTCGAATCGATGAATTCGTCTCATCAACACCTGTGTTTACAGTATAAAATATGTAGTTATTGTATTGACTTAATTTGAGCATCAATCGATCAAAATCAAATGTTGATTCATTCCAGGCCGAGCCTTGCAAGACAGGCCAACCTCCAAGCTCTTTATTGATCATTGACATTATTACATCGACATCTTCTGTTTCAATAGTATCTTCATCTATACAAGAACTATATAAGCGACGAGCATTAGTAATTGCTTTGGACTTCTTTGTTCTATTTGATGGTGACGATGATAACAAATCTTCGAAAAACGAGAGAGAACATATAAAACACAAGAATAATATATCGTACCGGCAAATGTATGCCCTAAGTTTTTTGCTATTTGTGTTGTTGGACTTTGTTCACTACCTGCAAATGATAAAGTATAGAATTAATTTGTTTTATAATTCTTCTTGTACTCACTTTCCGATGATATTATGGCATTTTTAATATATTTTCCACAAGCAAACTCATAGAAGTTTTCACATGGATCGATTGTCTCGTCAATACTTTCGATCAGATAATTTGCTTAAAACATAAAATAATTTTTACTAGTGTGACAAAATTCACTGACCTGCTTTGATGCAATACGGAGTTAAACATAAATCGCTAGTATTTTCTACTAAAAATAGTATTGAATTAAACTTGCATAGAATTCATGTATACGTACCTTTTGTTTTGTTTATTTCAATTCCGTATAGAACGAGTATTGCGACAAGGAAAATCAATAACAGAATGATAATTATACCAAGGAATCGAGATGATTGTCTGAAATGATAATAGATATTATAAATCCATTCGAAAGATCACTCTTATATCAAACCTACCTTCGATGTAAAGGAGTACACAAAGTGTTTGCTTCTGAATGGGTCTGCATCGATATTTTTTGTTAAATTAACGAGTAAATCAGTATATATAATTGAAACATTATATATTATATAGAAGTTTTAGACAAAAATGTAATTTTCCCACCGAATGCATAGCGTATTGAGTGAGAATATATGAGTATTTCCCTTATCAGAGCTTCACTTAATATAAGAGAACAAGAAAAATCTTCCCATGGGGATTTGAATAGTTATAAAATTTGTCGTCCTAATCTTTATCCATTCTGTTTCATGATACATTATAACTGTTTTTGTCGAACAACAATAAGTATGCATACATACATAGATTATGTATGCAGTGATGAAAAAAAATGATGTGTCTTATCTTCCTTCATCCATGTAGCAAGGAAATGACGAAGAGTGAATTATTTAATGTTGTTGAAAGATAAAAAGAAATGATTTAAGCGACAAAAGTCTAATAGTTGATAATTGCTCTTCAATTAATGATAAATTGTCAGTAAATCGCTTGTCTTATTTGTTTTGACTGGCACTCTCTTTCTTAGAATGCTTTGTTGCTATTCGCTTGTCATGCATCTTCGTTTTTAATTTTGATTGCACTGACTGTTAGTTCGTTTATATAAATTTATATCCATTCCGTTCGGTAAATACAGTAGTAGTGATATTAAATATTTTAAAAAGTGATAATTTTAACAGTTCATATTATTTATGTGCTTGTTATTCGGACTCTCATACATCAGCAATGTAACTGTCGTACTGATTGGTACTAAGCATTATAAGTCAGGAGTATTCAAACTAGTTGTAATCTATCGTAGAAATCTGAATTTCATTTAATGCTTTGGAAGATTTTGGGGAACCTTGAGGATGTGAGTGTGGATATGAGGTGAGTACCTACACCCTCAAGATGGGTCTTTAGTTTTGTGTATGGCTTTCCTGTTCTATTTACTAATGGATTTATCCATTTCCTAGACTGTACGAATAGGGTCTAGGCACGGACATTGATCTATTTTCGTGTGGATGTGTGTGTGGCATAAATAAGAAACATACGCATCCACACCCAAACCTACAAAATAGTTGAAAAATGCGTTTACTAGAGAAAAAAGTCCACTCAAGGTTTTTTTTTACTGTTTTTCAAATTTTGAAGAATGCTCTTAGTATGTGACAAAGTTTATCTTTACTTCCTTACAATAAACACATGTCTTGAACTAATTAATATTTTCACTAGTCTTAAGACTAATCAGTTGATGAAATCTGACTGAACAATAGCAATTTCAAACATATTCCAAAAATGGAAGAAACTATTTCACGAACGAAAAAGATGCAGTATTCAACGATCTATAACGAATTAATGAGCGTTAAACAGTAATACATTTTTACATGGGTTATGTCCTATCTAACTAATATATTACAAATATTGAATTAATCTATTTTTTATAAACAAGGAAAATAATTATAAAAATCTTTTGTTAAGACTAGCAATTGATAAAATACGATTTGTTTGATTTCACTACAATTGGTTTGTTTTGCATCATTTGTAAAATTATCTGTGACAGCAACTAATTTATCATATTGTATTGAAAGTGTGTGAAGAGTTGGTAAATACATATTTGTATAACATAGAAACTGATCAACATAATCAATATGTGCAAGGAAAAGACAAAGTCTAGATAAATGTAAATACGAAATTTTTGAGAAGATTTTTTTATCATTAATTATTGCAACTTGACGTTTATCGTTCTGTGGTATTAAATTGGCAATGAGTAAATCTTTGAGTAATGGACATGCTTGTGATAGCCATTCGAAAAAATCATGTTCAGACGGACGTGTATCAAATAATCATACATTAGTAACATATAAGAAATCTTGACCACAAAAACTATTTGAAAGACACATAAAATCAGTCATTTGAAATGGTGTCGAATAAATATGATAATAACTATATCCGTCTGAAAAATGATCGATACAACAACTAACTGAAGAATATTTCCAATTAAGAAATGTATTTTTAATATCATTCGTTGTTAAGAAATAATTCGCTTCAAAATCTGGTAAAACAGTACAAATATGAAATATAAACTTATTTAAATATTTCATATGAATAAGAAGTTCTTCATTAAGATATAAACTAACAATAACAGTTAATCGCACTATATTGAGACCGAAAGTGAGAGTTTTTAAATTCGGCATTCGACGAAGAAGTGGTAATATTCGACAATCATAAGCGGTTGTGTGTAAATAGCTAATTAATGAGAATTCTTTGAGATTACATAAAGTTGTCTGTTAAACAAGAAAAGAATAGATTAATTATATTCGAACAAAATAATTCGCTTACTTGATTATTATTATTCATTCTTGATCTTATAATAAAATAAATACGTACTGTGAAAGAACGTAATTGTTCTAGACGACCATCAAGTAGACAAAGACAATCATCAAAGGTATCCACACTAATAGACAAAGTGCGTAAATTTGAAGAAAAACAAACATTTGGAGGTCGATCACGGATTGAAAGGCAGGCATGATTGGTTATTAACCATTGATGCACATTTAAGTACGACAAATTTCTACAGATGGCAAGTATACGTACACATACATCTGTAAATGAACGATTAATAACCAATTGTTTGTCGCACTTAACAGTTAGATGTTTTATCTGTTGCTGCAACAAACGAAAAATTGGCGATTCATCTAATCATATGATTAAATAGGTATTCATAATTATGAATAAAAAAAAGTTTTATTTACCTGTTAAATATTGTAAAAGAATATCTGACAAAAAATTGATCAAAACAACAATGGTAAGATTAGGATATTTGCAAGCAAGAAGAATACGTTCCATAGAAAATATATCAAGAGTAAGTGATACAATATTTTGATGTATTTGAGGTAATATTTCACAACAAAATCGATTCAGTTGAACATTGTTAATTGAAAAGTTTAAGAATTTAGTATTGTTAACACTTCGTACCATTTAATCAAGTCGTTTATTAACATTCAATAATGAATAAAGAATATCAATGGAATCAAGTTTTTTTAAAATAATAAGTAATATTTCATCAGGTAAATCAAGCAAATGAACTGTTCTACCATCCATACCTACGAAATATCGATTGACTTCTCTTCTTTCACTGTTCAGTTATATGCCGTATATTTATTAGTACCTCCCAGACGAATGTATTTCCTCCGCTGACATCGGGAGAACAACTGTTTTGCTATTTGTTTATTACATGTCGGACTGAATTGCGGACGAATATATCAATTTTTCTATAGTCTACTGATACAAAGCTAAAGATTATATTGTTGACAATATAGTTGTTTGAATTTTTTTATCTATCGAGATATAGGTTCAACAATAGTTGATTCATCTTAAGCATCTTGAGGGCGTGGGTGTGAGTGTTGATAATGATGAAGTAAATACTCACACCCACACCCTGTTTAGGAAAGATAGATATGTGAATAGTTTCTTTTATATTAATCGATTTTTCTATTGAATTGTGTAGCAACTGTTAAAATACTAGTCAAGAGAGTTCATCATATGTAAATTACTTCTTTCTGATATTTTTATACTTTTATTTCATAGAATAAGGTAAAAAGTACAGTGAGATCGTGTTTCATACTTTAATCCCGCCTGGGATTGTGCCAACAGCCTTTTAATAGAATTCAGCTAGCGGATAATCTTAGGTTCATTTTTTAATTTAATTGTTTCTAAATTTATCTCTTGTCAAAAAAATTCATATCAACTATTAAATATTTTTCCTCCTGGCAAGAATGAAGGTAAACATGAATCTTTCAATATTTTATTTCATGTGTGACACATTTATTACTTTTAGACTTTGTATCTTCTCAAAAAAGAATATATATTAAAATTAGAAGTTAGTTTTTCTTAATTTACGCATTACAAAAAGAAGATAACCGTAAGTATTTTCTTTAATGAATTAATTTCACATGCCAGTGCATATAATGTAATATATATTCTCATTTATTATCTTAGAAAACTTTTAATATGAGTACTCTTACCGAACGAGTAGATCAGACTAGTATGTATGTCCAACCAATTCTTTTTATTCTTACTATGATTACAAATATTTTAAATATATGTATATTACGTGATCGTACACTTCGATCATCACCTTGTAGTCATTATTTTATTAGTTTTTCAATTTCAAGTATTCTTAATACTTGCTTTTTATGTCCAACACAAAGTTTACGACGATATAATATTTTATGGATCAACACATCTATTGGTTGCAAATTGAACCCTTTTCTCTTATTTGTTTTACCTCTACAAGCTAGTCTAATGCTTATCTTAGCTTCGTTCGATCGTTTTTGTTCAAGTTCCATATCAGTAAAACTTCGTTCAATGAGCAATATACGAGTAGCACGATGGTCAATTATATTGGGGTCATTTTTATGCGCACTATGTATGTCACCAATGATATTTATCTATGATTTTAATTCAACTTTACATTTATGTACACAATACTCTAATTTGTTAACTACAATATTTACTTTTGATCAGATTATTGTTTATTATATTTTAGTACCAATAAGCATGGCTGTATTTGGTATTTTGACCATAACTAATATTCGACAACAACTTATTCGAGTAAGACCCATAGGAGGTAATAATCAAAATCGTCGAACAGAAACTCAATTGGCTCGAATGTTAATAATTCAAATTGGTGTTCATATGATTTTTGCACTCCCATTTGGTATTGTATATTTACTGAATACATTTATGCCATTATCTCGAACACCATTCATAATAGGTTTACGATTGGCTTTTGTCACTTGGCAACAATGTGATTATTTTGTTCCTTTTTTTTCTTTATACTCTTTCTAGTAGTGTTTATCGTGTAAAACTCTTTCGAATGCTCAAATTAAAACATCATAATAATAACGTAACCATACATTTTACACAAACGCAAGCATATAATACTCGTCATAATGGTAATCGAGTAAGGTTATTCGAGGCGAAAAAATGTAATACTGCTGTTTGAACGTGTAGAACATAAACTAAAACTGACTTATTGTTGTTGTTAATACAAAAAAAACTTTCTTCATAATGTTGTATTTGTTGCAAATAAACTAACAGCTACTTCTATATCGTATAAATTAATCAATGTCAGACACATACTGCGTAACATTTCCTGTAACGTCTATAAAATATCTACAAAAGTAATTAGCTCTTCTACGTTACAATCTTACTTTAAGTTTGTGAATGTGGATATGGATGTAAATGTAAGTTAGAATGTGAATGTAACTGGTGGTTTCCTTTATACATCCACACCCACACCCATTTTTGAGATTTTGCTCTCCTATATTTTTCCTTTCGAGCAATTATAGCACTTTCCCGACGATTCTAGTACCTTCATAGAGCAACAGTCTATGCTGTAAAGATAATCATGACTCATTACTTGTTTATGAATTGATGCGCTGAATTAATCTCTTTTCAACGGCGAAACTGCAGCTCTCTATCTTGTTCCTATCTCTCATGTATTGACAAATATTACTTTGAATTCTCGAGAAAATGAAAACATTCAGCAGTTTTTTCATGTATACGACAATCTTTCACATTTTATTGATTTTATATTGTCGACGAACGAAACACTTGACATATCTCATAAAGAATATGAGACGAAAAGGAAGAGAATTGAGTCATATTCTGTTCCTTTCAGCGAAATCTTGATACTATAGAGACACATTTTTATGATATCAAAATGAATCATTTATATATCAGAACGAATTCTTTTTATATCATTCGAAAATTTTGATAAAATGTCCTATTCAAAACAAAAACAAATTACAATTGGTAATTCAATGGAAAGATTCAACATTTCACTTAATGATATTGGAAAAATTATATATTATTTAAATCGTGTTTGTCATTGTATTAGTTTTAATGATTTAAATGAATATACGAATTATTTCAATTATTCATCTTTATCTCATGAAGATCAACAATTTATATTTTCCTTGGCTCTTTGTTTAAGTCCAGATTTATTTATTGGAAAAATTTTCTTTCCCGACGATAAATTATCTGACTATGGAAAAGAAAAATTCTGTCAAATCGGTTGTTCATCAATACTTCCTTCACCAGTCATCATCAATGGAGAAACATATCAGACTAAAAGAATATTTATTTTCATGAAAAATGGTTAAATGAATATTATTTAGATCCTATGAATAAACTCGCACAACAATTTCGTTGTCAACAACGATCAAGAAAATATTGTTTGGTTACATAGTATTTAACGTTTAATTAAAACAAATTTATTTTTGTTGTTAATATCAATGAAAATAACCTTGCATTTTTGTTCGTATTAGATATTTATTTTGTAATTATTGATAAAATATTTTTGAAATAAACAACCGTGTTAATTAATTAAAAAATTAAGATTTTTCAGATAAATAACAAAAAAACTTTTTCGAAATAGGAGACTGGACTGAAAGATCATCTCCTATAAAGGCTCGTGTTATAAATAACTTGATTTCCTTGGAAATCATTCAATTTTGTTTTTATTGTCGTACGTTCTATTAACTAGACCTTTAAATTATACGTAACATTTTCTAATGTAAATACTAAGATTGTTTTATATTCATTGCTAACTAAAATCAGATATGTAAAATACTTTAGATGCCGTTCATTTTCAATGATCAATTCTGAAGCTGGCATTCGAGTCGAAAACATTTTGTCTATTTGTCTGCTACTCATCACAATTACTCGTTTGTCATCTAGCATTAATATATTCTAGTGTTGTTTCTACTATAAGATCAGTTCATAATAGGGGTAGCAAAATTTTTTTGATAAAAATATTCGAATTAGTATCAGTCATTGTACTTGTTACTATTTCTTTATTACCAGTATAACCTCTTATTATGATTTAAGATGCATTGTACATCCGTCTTTTACCGTTAACATACAAAGCTCTTCTGCCACCATCATTGAAATATGCCTACAAAGAAAACAATGTGATTTTATAATGACCACTTTTGCAAGACTACAAACGATTATACAAAAGAAAAATGTTATGCCCTCCACCTTGTCCGTCAGAAATCATCGGGATTTTTCCTGTCACATATATGATTGTTCTCCTTCTTTCACTTGTCATTAGTCATATTGTTTTTCCTTCTCATTATCCATGGAATTGTTGATTATATGTATTTGCGGGTGTGGGTGTAGATATGAGTGTAATTGGCTGTTTCCCCTTGTACGCCCACCCCCACCCTCAATTTAGTTTTCTTGAATTTTGTTTTTTATTTTACTTTTATTTTTAGATTTTTTGTTTTACAAAAAAGTTCTTTTCTTTTCTTCAAAATTAAAATTTCACTCAAAAAATTACTTCAAATTTTTCAATTCGATGATTTCCAAAATCAGCAACATAAAGATTTCCCTCATCATCAAAAGATAAACCAGTAGGACCACGGAATTGATTTGATTGATTACCTTTATCATTTCCACCAACAACAATTTCACCGTCTTCTTTTCCTTCATAACAACGAATTACTCGATGATTCCCCAGATCTGCTACATAGATTTGACCCAAATCATCAACAATTACACCTTTTGGATAATGAAATTGATTAAGTTTTCCTCCTTGATCATTTCCTCCAGCCACAACTATTCCTTCGTTTGCATCTTTTCTCCATTTCATTACACGATGATTCTCAAAATCTGATACATAAACAGATTGATCTTCATCAACAAAGATAAAAGTAGGCCAATTGAGTTGATTGAGTTGACTTCCATTTCCATTTGCCCCTGCCACTATAATTCCTTCGTTGTTGTATTCTCCCATTTTCCATCGTCTTACTTCATTCGTCTTCCAGTCCGAAACATAAAGCGATCCATTTTTGTCCATTGCTAAACCAAAACAGTCAATATCATCAATGAGAATCTGTTGATTTTGACTTAACCATTGAATCAATCGTCTGTTCCCAGTATCAGCAATGATGATCGAATGAGTTTGTTCATCAACAATCACATTTACTGGATGATTCAACTGATCTATTCGATTTCCTTGTCCATTTCCACCTGCAATGATTTGTCCTTCTTTTGTATTATATTTCCATTCAATAATACGATGATTGGAACAATCAGCAATGAAAACATTTTTCTTTTTATCAATGTAGATTCCTAAAGGCCGATTGAGTTGATTTAATTGCTGTCCTCCTCCATTTCCACCAGCCACAGTGATGGCATCTTGTTTCCATTTCTTAAATTTTGATACTAGAAAATAATGAAAATAAAAGGTTTTGATGAAAAGAAGAAGAAAATTTGTTTTTGATCGAAGAAAAAAGAAAAGATTAGTTTTCAATGAAACTTTGATTTTGTTTCTTTGTTAAAGTTGAATTTTGAATATAATATTGATAAAAATGTATAATGAGAAGACAAATTTTATTTGATATTTTTTGTTAAATTTTGAAAAATAATTCTACTAAAAAAGAATATAAAACATTTGAAGTTCTGTATTTGGAAAATAAATTCTTTTGAAAAATATTTTGAAAGTGCGGGTGCGAATGATTCTTCAAATATACCCTCACCTCAAAATTCGAAAAAATAGAACAGAATTGTTCTGTTATGGAAATGATACTTTCAGATACTGAATACTTGTGTTCTGTATTTAATTATTAATTCTTGCTTGGGCAACTGTATATTTTCAGATATCTTCAGGTGAAATATAGATGCGTAAGTGAGCTACAAATTTGGAATTTATGTGTGGAGCTTATTTTGTTTTTGTACCCAGGAAATATGCCAGTTTTTATTTTTTTCTTTAGTAACAAAACTTTACCATTCATTGTTGTTGTATGAGAATTAATCGACGTTGTATGAGTTGATGTTTTTGTTGATGACGTTGTAAGCATTGTTGTCGATACATCAATTGCAGTCGTAGTTGTATTAATTGTTGTTTTGGCTTTATTAATGAAAATAGCCAATACTGTAATACTAATGATAGTTATTAAGGTAAAAACAACAATGATAATTAAAATCAATATTGGTTTTCGATGGAATAAAGATCTAAAATCATAGATATATTTCGCATAAATAAATCAAATACT
>CAJNOI010001373.1:0-15845 GCA_905250115.1 Adineta steineri | reverse complement strand
GATGTTATGGTTGATCATATAACTCCAGTTATAATTATAATATCTTGCAGTCTTGGACTTTTATTGCGTATTGTTTATCAAAAGAGGCAAATGCATCAAAGAATTCGATGGAAAAATTATAGAAAAATGACAATTCAACTATTATCAATTTCATTTTTATATCTCATTTTACATACTCCACATATATTAATGGAGTTTGTTTATATTCTTGGTGTTTCGGAAGATGTTGGATCTGTATTTATGGCATATGCAGAGTTTTTTGCATATTACAGTAATATATTCTTACCTTTTGTATGTGCTGGATCAATGCCTGAGCTGAAAATAAAACTGAGAAAAATATTTCCATGCTGTAAACGAAAAACACGAATGGTAGGACCACAATTATTTTCACTACCACGTCATATTGCTAATCAACAGACAAAATGAATTGTTTCTGTTGAATAATAATTGTTGTCTTTTTTTCTCCAAATAAATATATCTTACACCTCATCTTGTGGAAACTAATTTTGTCAAAAAAGTGCTCACACTAAAAATGTTACCAATGATTAAGAATATTAGATACATCGTATTTGACTTATTACACCACTTTTAGAAAATAAAGAATGAGTATATTTATTGGCAATCAGACTTTACCTTATTATATTCACAAAATATGTTTTTTCATTAGAAGATAGTATTCGTAACTAATATTAAAAAATTTTCTGTTTTCGTCTGACTTGAAAAACTACGAAATCATCTATGAAATTTTGTTATTTAAAGAATGTTTATATTAATTTGAAATAAATACAATTAATACAATAGAAAGAACTGTAGTAACAATGATATGAATAAAAAGTAAAAGTATTTTTATTTGATTATGACGTCGATTACCAACATTTGCATTTGTACTTGCTTCTGTATCTATTCGTACATTTATATTAATATTCTCTTGATTTCTATCATCGATTCGAACATTATTACCTACTGGTAATATAGCTACTCGTTGTTGATATTGAATTCTTTCAAATATGATTACAAGAATTACAATCCAACCAGTCCAACATGCAAAAATAGGAACAAATCCTGGACGAGATCTTGACATAAAGAGAGCTACTAAAAATATAGTTGGAATAACCAAAGTAAAAGCTAATAGACCTGTAATACGATGACTCCAATCAAACATAAAACGAAAATGACTTTGTGGATGACAACGATATAATGCCAACCATATTTGTGTCATAACACAACATACAATTATACCACCACATATTGAATGAATAAATAAACGGATGTCAGACGTTTGAGGATTAACCCATTGACCACTAGCACGAACTAATATTAAAAGAAAGCCAAGAAGTGTTAATAATGATGTTAGTGTAAGAAGAAATCTATGTATTTGAAACCAAACAGCTTTGCCAAGTAATTGTCGTCGAGCTCCTAATTTTAATGAACGTCCATAACGTGCAAATAAAATACCGGTTGAACCGAATACCATCCATGCAAGGATCATAACCAAACCATGAGCTTGTATTAAAGTGAGAGTCATAGAAGTATGAATAATATTATTGTATGTTGAGAATGCTGTCTAACAGTTTTGAATGATATGATGATAATGTCTTCATTTACTTGTCATTTTATATTGAGAGGAAAAAAAATTCAATTTAAGTACTTTATGTATCTATATAATTAATATTATTTGTATAGTCTTCATTAAGAATGAATATAGTTTAATAGAAATGAATGTTATAAAACAATCTCGCGATATTACTTTTTCTTTCCATAAAACGGATGGAATAATAATGAACCACCTTAGATTTCCGTTACTTTTCTAACAATATATTTCAATTAATGTAAAGATAAAACAAGGAAAAGAAAATAATATAACAATTTCTCTTTTTTTTAATAAAAAGATCATAAGATTTTCTTTGAATATGAAAGGTAAAGCTTTTCTTCATAGAAATAAATATTAAAAAAATTCTTCATTATCTGAATGATTTCATAATGAATAAACAAATTAACTTGCACATATAAAGTAATATTAAAGACCATTGGATTATATTGTGAAAAAAACATAGGACTTTGAACATTCTTATGAATGATTTTCATACAACACTATTTACATCCGTCTTACTTGAAACAAAGACAATGACATAAGGAAATTGCTTTCCTAGATTTTATTTATACTTAATGACGTATGAAGTTTATCATATTTTGTTGAGAGGAATATGATTAAATGCATATTTTCTCTATAATAATTTTAGAATAAAAGTTTTGATCCCTATGAGAAAAAAAGAAGCTTTTCTAATGTCTCATAAAATTGTTGTTGACAAAGTCTATTACGTCTCAGACACATCATTACACAAAAAAGCATAAGACGATTTCAATTGATGTCTTTTTTTATGACATAAGCAATTTTATGTCTCAAATTTACCTAACTGTCTCAGAACTATTGATGCATATGTGTGTCCTGAAGTTCTTTGTGTAAAATTAAATCGGTCCTAGAAGGGTTAATTACCTTATATGAATGTCATAAAAGATAAAAATAACAATAATCATTAGATTTTTTTATGTTCTCAATAACTTGATTCAAAACATATGAAAAGAATGTCAAGTCGATATTATAAAATACGACTTTTAATCTCAGTTTTTTTGCGTGATCAATATATCTTCGATATGTAAAAGTATATAATCAGAACTGTGAACTCGCACAACACTTATTTTGAATTAAGAAGTTTATAAACTTTGATCTTTTTTAAATCGTTTAGAGTTCTACACGACGTCGAACGGTTTATATTTGACAGTTAACATTAATTTCTTTTATATGATAAACTAAAAATAGCAACAATTAAATCTTTTTTTTTCATAATGCAGATTTAATAATTCTTATATATTTTTATTTAAGAATAAAAACATCTTTAAAATATAAAATACTTTATAATAAAATCATATTCAATTGTTATACTTTGATGATTGAAAAATGAACATTATAACATCTACAATCATTTCCTTCGAATGATGTATTCATATTAACTTTACTGTTTATAAATGTTACTAAGATTTGAACAGCAGATACATCAGTACGAATAATATCAGAAAGTTCTAATGTTTGCACATATGTTCCTTTATCAGGTTCTTTAAAATATAATAGAGAACAATTCTAAATCAAAAAACAATATTTTTCTTTATAAATTACCTTTGTCCACAGCTGTATATCGTAAACCATTTGAATCAATAAAACGTAATGTAAAAGTAATGAATTCTTTACCAAAACATTGAATAGTTATTGATGATTTATAACGAGCCATATTTGAAGTAATCAAACGAGAATAATGCTCAAGATTAATTGTTTGTGTTATAAATTCGGCTTTGCTAATATTGTTAAGTTTAACTACTCGAAAATAACATTTATACAGATCTTTAGGTATATATTGATCATTGTTCGGAAACACGTTGATTTCTCCACCATTAGGAATTTTCCAATCGCTTAAATTACGACCATCGTCTGAACCACACTAAAATTGTATTACAAAGTCAGTAAAAAAGTGTAACAGCTATAGAGTAAATCATTTTTTTATTAGTAGTATTAATTAAAAACTGAGTATTCAAATGATGGCGTTATTAAATGAAGTTTCTACTTATGTATCACTTTCAACTAATGCGATAGAATGTTTATGTCCTATTGAAGTATTGTAACTAAATGATTTGTAGTATACTAAATATATTTCTCGGAAATTTTGGCTCATGCTTCAACGTCAGTAGTTTATTTTAGGTATTATTAAATCTCAAACTTTTTCACTCGAGCAAGAGAGTTATAGAACTCTCAGTGATTACCAGTATAGTTGGAATAATAAATCTACGGGGAAACAGCAGACTTCAAGACGTCAAAGAATTCGAAAGACTTCAAAAGACTACAAGAGACTTCAATAAACTTCTAGGATTTCTAAAGACTTCCAGGACTTCATGCATGAAGATTATTTTGCTTATCCTCTGTCTCCTCGTGGAATACATGCCCCAAGAAGACAAGAATTTGGAGAAACGCGTTTAAACGCTCAATCGAGAACCGCGATTGTACCTCATTCACGCTCGAAAAATAAACGCCGTTTTATCGGTTTTTGGTATTTTTTTTCATATAATTTCTAGTTTTTGAACGTGAAAGCGACAAAAAAAATCCAATTTTTGAGCTAAAAACGTGCTTTTACTTCTGTAGTTTTCTGCAATCTGAAACCAGTGCATTTTAACGCTAAAAAAACTGAATTTTTTTGTCGCTTTGACGTTCAAAAACTAGAAATTATACGGAAAAAACGCCAAAAACCGATAAAACGGCGTTTTTTTCGAGCGTGAATGAGATACAATCGCATTTCTCCAAAATTCTTGTCTGCTTGGGTGCATCCATAGAAATTCTAGAAGACTTCATGAGACTCATTTGGACTTCAGGTGTGAAGTCTCTGTTGTTTCCCCCTCAATAAAAATACTTTATTTAATGACAAAAACTAAATATATTATACTTACGAATTGTGTGATATCACCATTAGCTACTAAATTTTTCGTTTGAATTGGTCCCCATGTTCCATTTGGTAAAATACAATTATCTAAAGTTGAGTTTTTAAGTTGTTTATCTGATAGTGTTGCGTCTGTAAGATTTGCATTTGTAAAATCTACAGTTGTATTATCCCAAACAGTTCCAGTAAAATCACTGCGAATCAATGATGCTCCAATGAAGTTAATTGAAGAAAGTTTCATATTACAGAATTTAGCTTCGTTTAATGAAGCAAATTTAAATGATGTTCGTATTAGTACACGTTTAAAAAATACAACTTTATTCATTGTTGTATGTGAAAAGTTCGAATAATCAATATAACAATCAATAAATGAAGAATTTGATAAATAAGCATCATATAATTTTAGTCGTGTAAATGAACATTTATTATCATCAGTTCCATCTAATTGAATACCATTAAAATCAGCATCATTTAATTTTACTAAAGATGAATTTAAATATTGCGGATTTTGACATATTAATTCACTTTCACAAAGAAATAAAAGTATAGATTTTTTTCGTTCGGCATCCAGTTGTCGAAGAGTAGTTAATGTTTTTATACGAATTTGTGCAAAAATTTTTGATTGATTGTCTAACATTAATAAATTTGATATATCATCAAGATATTTAACAATTATTGTTTCTTTTTGTAAATTATCTGCATGACGTTCGGATTGTTCTCGAAATAAATTTGATTCTTGTTTATCTTGTTGACGTTGTTGAACAGATATTTTATGTTGAATAACTGTTGTAACTATTGTAAAACTACCGATCATCAATGGAATTAAAGCAGCTAGAATTAATTTAAAACAGATACGATGATTTGATTCGATGTTTGTTTTTATTGTATTACAACTAGTTCTTATTATAGGAACAATTGTAGAAGAACGACTTCGAAACATTATAAATTATTTTCTGATCGACTTTAATTATTTTTGTTTTATATTGAATAGGTGAATATATCCGGAGAAATATATTTATTAAAAAAGAATGTGATTGAGAATCAAATGTCTGTAATTGAGAAGTGTTCAAAAAAAATTCAACGAACATCACGTAATTCTTAAAAGAAAGTTGATGATGAACCTTGGAATAGTCATTGTTATTTAGAAAAAAATAGGGCAGTTTTTTTGTAGTTGTAAATTAATTATATTTACAAAAATATTATTAACGCGCTATATTAAAATGAAGATTGTAGAACTATCGTGTCTATATGTACTTAGTATTATTTGATTTCATCAGATAAAATTTCTTCTATACAATATTTTTTTTGATGAAATATCAAATCATTACTGGTTCATTAGTACTGATACCACTGATCGATACAAATCTGTTAGCATATGTTGAGTATTCATAGCTTGAAATGGTCGTTGCTATCTGTGAATATTAATATTTACAAAGATAGTAAACATTATCATAAATCGATTCCTCTCATTATTCCTAATTTTCATTGGTTAATGAAATCAATAATCGATTAAAAATGTTTAGTTCTTTCTTCTTTTCCTGTTAATAAACTAAAGCTACAAAAGAGTTTTTTGACTTGAGATAATTGAAAATGTATTCGGTGTATATAGACCAGTGATGCCAACTGTCATAGTCAGAAAACCGGAATTCTAATGTGAAAATCCGGAAAGGTTTTTAACAGTTAATTTCTATCGGCTAAAATCAGTTTCTCTAAATCTTGTTCTCAATTATACCGCTTAGTATTTCAAAAAAACACATGTTTCAATATATCAAAAGAAAATTAACATCAAAATTCAGAATATAATAAACTAAATATATAAGAAGTATAAGCCACTGAGCCGTTGTCAAATAAAAATTTTTGTTTTCGAGTATTAACAGATATATACAATTTAGTTCAATAAAATAATCTAAAATCCGGAAAAAATCCGGAATTTTTCTGGAAAAACCGGAAGAGTTGGCAACACTGATATAGACGTAGATGTGATTTCAGAAAAGATAAACTCACATCCGCTGTAGTTTCAGTTATAAGTTTACTTGTCTCTGAGCGTGTTAATCTTTTGTTTAGTCCTTATATGAGTATAAATATTGGAGTAGACAAGAATTTCAAAGAAAATGCCTTTAAACGATACAATTTATTAAGGGTGTGGGGTGGGTATGAATACTCTTTGTTTATCTTCATCGACTCGCACCCTTAAGATATGAATATTTCTCTACAGCATTTGTAGATTGTAGTCCAATTAGTAAATCAACTCTTGTAGATTTGTAATACACAAGAAATTATCGATCATCTTGAAAATTTAATTTATTGTGTCTTTAATTCAACTATGCGAGTTAACATGAAGAAAAAAACAAGAGAAGTAATGAAATAATTGTTAATTTATGAAAATAAGTATTCGTTGACAGTACTGTTTATTTCTATAAGTAGAGCTTTTTGAGCAAAGTAGGATGTTCTCTGCATCTAAAACAAAATAAAACCAAATAGAGAAGAAAAAAAATGCTTTTATATACCCTTTGATAAGTTGTTCCTTGTTTATTTTTGAGTCATCACTGAGACCTAAAATTGCAAATACTTCTGAAGCTGTTTTCTTTGCATAATCATGGTCAGCATCTTTTACAACGCCCAAAGCTACCTAAAATAATCAATTATACTTTATTTTAAGGAGAAATTAAGATTAACTTACGGCACCATCGAAAATTGCAGTTATTTCCTCATGATCTAAATATCCATCGCCAGAAAAATCAAACCTAATGAACAAAAAAAGAAATAAGTAGTTTATCATCAGTAAATTACAATATTCAATCGAAATAACCCTCGAAAGAGAATATCAACGTTTGATTCGATGGTATTTGGTCGTAGGAAGTGCATTGCCAAAAGAAATTCGTCAAATTCGATTGTTCCATTTTTATTTTTATCAAATGTAGCAAATGCTTTACTGAATATGTTGAAAGAAAATGTTAAACCATTTGAAATGATTGAATGGATATATGAACATACTCGCAAGCTACTTCATCAGTCATATCGCAATCAAAATCAAGCAACTTATACATATGGATGAATTGTTCCTTGGTCATTTTACCTGTTGGCTGTAATTTTAAAAATCCCTAATGTAAATCCAAACAAGAATAGATGATCGTAGTTTATCATAAATAAAATTTCTTTTTACTTTGTGTTCTTCTCTGATTTCTATATTAGAATAAATAATTCTATATAAACATAAAATGAATTCTTTTTTCTACTTACCATCTGCACTAAGTTTTGAAATCTTTTGTATTTCAACGATTTCTAAAAATATGACCAATCAATCAGTAAAATAATTCAATAGATAGACAAACCTTCATCAGTCAGCGATTTAGATTTGCCAAATTTAGTGACTATTCGATTGCCCATGATTAATACGTTAGAAAAGAAAAAGCAACCTTATGTATATATATATATGATAAAACCAGATAAAAATAATATTGAATACAGTTGTGTATATAACCATTAGAGAATGAAAAAAAAGAATGCAGTAATTATCAAATATCCACATGTCGCATCTATACCTGCATGTTCGAAATGTCTTTGTAATATCGAGTTTTTTTTCTTGTTCTGTTCTGTTTGAAAGAAAGGAGGATCAGACGTTGTCGACAAGTTACTCAGGAGGGGAAGGGTACAAGCAATTGTTTTCGATAAATGTGCAGTTAAAAAAGAGACGTTGATTTAACCGTTTGCGAATAAAATATCTTACTATTAATTTTTTTTATCATTCATTTTCTTTTGTAATACAGTTATAATCATATAAATATGTTTTTTTATTCTCTCTGATCTATAACTATAAAAAATATAAACAGAGAAAAAGTATCCAGCCATTGTATTTGAAATTCACTTGATTGAGAAACTCAGCAAATTCTTGTATCATTCTTTCAAGAATATTTATTAACGATTGAGGATAGAGCGTTTCATATTGGATATTTTATTTATGTTTTAAGAAAACAGAAACTTTGAAATATTCAAATTTTATCTTTCAAGTATCTATTCACACGGCGTTGGCATGCCAGCATTCACCGATGTTGAAGATATGATGAAAAAACAATTAAAACGATTGTTTTCATAATGTTTGTGTAACAAAAACAAAAAATATTTTCTGTGTTGGAGATGGAATCGAGTTTTTCTTGACACTATATATTATTATATTATAAAAACGTCTAAAATAAAGAATAAATAATAGTTTGTAGAAAGTAAAGAAATAGACATTTTTGACTAAGAAAAAATATTTTTTTTTCCTTTGAAAAAGAGAAAATGGACATTTTACTTATTCTCTAATTGTAATGTATTTGCTGTTCTTTAATATAGGAAAGTTATGAGCAGTGTAGACTGTTGACTTGCACAATACATTCTTATATATATTAAACGAAAAAAAAAAATTAATAAAAAAATGTTTGTTTCTATGGCATCGTTGTTTTGTGGAAGAAACGTCGTCAAACCATTCGGTCATTTTCTTCAACTAAAATATTTTTTTTTTGTTTCAATCATTTCAACATCACTGTGAGTATTAAGATGTATATAAAGAGAAAAAAGAAAATTGCATCGTCTCCTTTATAGTCGGAAAGAAAGGGAATATAACTATTTCAGAAGACTCATACTCCGTAATATTTATTCATAAATTCATATTTATATACGCATATCATATATTTAGTAATCTACAACAGAAGCTAGAACATTATACTAACAATGGCCTCCCGACAATTGTGCTGCGCTTTTTACGTATTTCTATATATGATTAACTTACCGGATGTTCAATCAACAGCATCTAATTCATTATCCGATTGTCAAGCGGCGGCTTCATCATTTCTAACAACAATTAATTATACAGCCAGCAATATTACAGGAACTACTGGAATTAATACTACCTGTTTAGCCAGCGGTATTGTATGTCCTGGTCAAACTATTAATGGTGTTTGTGTGTGGCAACGGAAATTAAGTGCTGTTTGTCGAAATGCCAGTGGTGTTATTAAAATTCGTATTCAAACAAATGGTTTACCTCCACGTTGTGCTAATGTACCTTCGGGCAGTTTTGTCGAATTAAATGTTGATTTTGAAGTAAATTTTAATCCTGATGTCAGCATTAATTCGTTAAATTCAAATTTGAGCACTGTGGCTTTACTTTCACAAACACTCTGTACACTGACTAGTGCAGCAACAGTTCCATCGGCTTCCGGCTTTGTTAATTATGGGAAAACACCTCTAGACACTGCAACAGGAGTATCAGTAGACGGTGTTATGATTTTTACTCCTGATTCAGCGAATAATATCGATCCATTTTTTCCACCAGGAGGTGGTCAAACCTCTGAATCAGTAGATACCTGTCTTGCTCATTGTCAAATAACCGGTATATATCATTATCATATTGCAAGCGGTTGTCAAGTTAATCCTCCAACAGGAAATATTTCATCATGTGCTGGTACTAGTTCTTGTATTTCAAATGTTGCTACCTATTCTATATCGTCATTTTCAAATTATCAAACAAAAACAGTACTTGGTGTTGCCAAGGATGGACATGTTATTTATGGTCCTTATTTATCTTCAGGTACTCGAGTAATAACAGGTTTTGATGTTTGTAATGGAATGTTTTATGATTCTATTGGTAATTATGCTTATTTTGCAACATCAACATATCCATATCTTGTTGGATGTTTTGGACCAGGAAATTATCCATCATTCGCACCCAATTGTACTACTAATGGAGTATCATCCTATAATATGTCATCTTATGCGATCTCATTCTTGAGCAATTCGGCTACAACTTCAACAAACACAACAACAACAACAACAACAACTACTACTACTACTACAACATCAATAACAACTACTACAACATCATCAACAACAACTACTACTACTACAACAAAGACTACTACTACTACAACAACTACAACAACAACTACTACTACTACTACTTCAACAAAAACTACAACAACTACTACTACAACATCAACAACAACAACAACCACCACAACAACCACCACAACAACAACCACCACAACAAAGACTACTACAACAACAACAACAACAACAACAACAACAGTGTCTTCATCGAGTTCATCATTTGTGACAACCTATAGTACGGTTTCAACAGGTGTTCGAATGAGTCTTGATACTGGTCTTATTCTTTTATTTATTAGCGCCTTTATATTCTTATACTGAACAATTATTTTAACTTCAATACCTGCTTTATTCACCATATTTTCGCATTTATTTTAACGCTTAATAATTTTTCATGCAGCAAAACAAACTTTTAAAACTAAATAAAATATAATCATAATATATTTGAGTGAAAGAAATATCATTATCATATAGCAAAAGGATTCTTACTTAGATTTTTAAATAGAAACTGAATTTATATATGATATCTATTATGTTTGAGCAATATTAAATGTATTACTGAACGCTTCCTGAATCATTCCCAATGGCATAGTTTACGAAAAATGTAAAAAATGTTTGAAATCTATATGATGGCTATGTGTATTTATTTCAATTATTAATAATTGATCAGCAAATGATTATTCAAAGTAGTAATATTGTATTTAGATTGAATATTGTATAATTCAAAAATAGTTGAGTGTGAGTGGAATGGCATAAAGGAGAAACATCCTCATCTTCATTCATATTCTACCAAAAACAATATGATGTATCAGCCATCGAAAATCGATATAATCATCAGTATTAAAGATGTTTGATAGATCACACAATCATAATATTTTCCACATATTTATGTTTCTTAACATTCAAAAGATCTATAGAAAATAAGACACAAAAAAAAGAAAAGCAAAACTAGTTTGTATATGAGTAAATTGCATTGGCGTCGTATCATACTGTTTCTTGATACTTTTTACAATACGTAAGATTTCTTTTCCTTTTTTGGTACTAAAATTTCCTGAATTCGAAATAATATTTTTATTTTTAGTATTGAAAAAAATTTGAACGATTGAGTTTGGAAAAAATTCCACTGACATTATCGAAAGCGTATGAATATAAATTAAACGCACTGAAAATAACTGTATCATCAATCATCATCATCAAGAAATTTAGTCTGTTGTTGTTGTCGAAGCTCTGATAGATCATCTTCTGTTCGTATCACTCCGTGACCGATTTTAACAGACTTGTTACGTTTAGTATTGGAAAACTGCCAATAGTTCTTAATGATCGAAGCATAACATTGATAGATCCACACTCCAATAATACCTCCGAGAATGGGACCAACAATTGGTATCCAAAAATAATAATTATGCGCACAAAATACATCATTCCAACCGTAAACAAATGCACTGAAAAGTCGTGGACCTAAATCACGAGCCTAAAGTTTAGAAGAAAAAGAAAGAATTAAATAAATTGAGGATCAACTTGTACAATCAACATACAGGATTAAGTGCAGCTGCTGCATTGATTGAAAATGCACAATTAATACCCATAACGATCAAAGCAAGTGCAAAAGGTTTATTTACTTCTGAAAGCATACGATTGAAGTCCTACAAAGAATTATTAGTCAATTGATTATCTGTTTAAATTTTCTGTATTACCTGTTCAACTGCCACTATGAAGATCAACAGAAGACCAGTACTAACAATTTGATCTATAAACGCATTCCAATGTGGTACATTTTTGCCAGGCATTGTAAAAAAAATATCACCTGTGCCATAAAGACCTGTTATTTGACGTGTACCACCATCAAATTCATTGAATTGGCTCCAGTAAACAAGATAAACTAAAGCAGCACCTAAAAATGCACCAGCTATTTGACCGATAACATAGAAAACACACTGCAATGGTTTGAGTTTGCGAACAGTCATTAGTGATATGCTTACAGCAGGATTGATGTGTGCACCTAGAATCAAAATTAAGATAATCTTCAAATATTTAACGGTAAGTTCTCTTGTTTGATTTCTAAGAATCGATATAGAACTGCTACGGTTCTACTGAAAATGATCGATGTTGATGAATACAATGCTTCAGTTTTTACTGTACCTGTGATAGATCCAACAGCCATCAATGCTAGAATATAGAAAATAGATTAATAAATACACTTGTACATGTTCAAAAATATAAAGACGACAATTTTCGTTTCTTTTAATTATCGTAATATATTTAAATATAAAAAAGATCTACTTGGTTTTTGTGAGAATTGTGATAGATTATTCATTATAGTAAGAATAACAATTTTGACAGAATATTGAATATCATATGAAAAATGATTGGTAGGTTAAATAGAAGTAGCTTTAACTTTTATCGAAATCTTGAAAGAAGAGTATCAATATAGTGCATACGTAAAGAGAATAGAATAGTAGGAAGCGCAAACTGTGAATTGTTTATGAACGATGTTCTATAGTTCTCATTTTAAACAGTTTGCTCGTGGGTACAAAAGATTTTTATTAAGATCAAAAACATTAGAATACGACACTGGATTGGTTGGAACTTAGCATCTCTTATCGAGCTTTTCAAACAAACGGCATGAAACAGTAAAAATATCAATACATATCCATAATTATCGATAGATTTTTAACCAATAGATGTTTTATTATATCATCTCTTAAAACGTCTTACTCTGAATGTTGCTTCTACTTTTGTAACTACGTCTGATCTGTTCAAATAGCTATGATAAAAAGTACCTGTATAAACACCGACACCAATTGCAAGATAAATTGGAAGTGTAGAATGCGAAGTAAACTGGGCAAATTTGTAATTCGCAATGGCACCTTCGTTGAGAAGTATTAAAATAAATGTTCCAAAACATTCGGATAGCAATTCAACGACGTATTGTTGTAGTTCTTTCTTCGTCACCATATTTGATTTCTAATATTACGAATAATATCAATGCGGTACTATCGATTAAAGTACCATGTGCGTATGCACACTACCGTCGTTCTTTTCTTCTGTTCTCCTCAATACAACCTTCACCGATGTGCTATCAAATTTGATATTGTGATATACCAAAAAACGTCGTTTTAGTAAGAATAAAGCACACTCTCTATCACACTACGCATGTACTATATGAATGTAGGAAGAACAGTAAGCAATACTGATAACACCCGTCAAGTATATACTATCATAAAAAAATAAGTTTATTTTGTAGGAAGATGTAATTGATAATAAAAAAAACGACAAATTATTAAATTTATTGAAATAAGGTAGACGAAACAATATGTTCAAACTAAATTACATAAAAAAAGGTATGTAATGGTCGATATATATTGAATATCAACAATAAAAAATGAAGAATATTATGAATAGAACACATGAAAGGGTCACCATCTGTCTAATAATATTAGTTGAACAGGAAATTATAGTAGATGTAAAAAGAGTATCATACTTGGAACGAATTAATTTCTTCCTCATACGTACACTCCTATCCTAAATTACAGTAAATCAAGTAGCGAAATCTGTTTCATATTGTGTCCATTGATATTTTATACTAATTTCTTCTCAGTTACCAAATGCTGTTTCAATTCATTAAAATATATTCGATGCTTTGTTTAGAAATTTGCTATCAATTCGTTCAGTGTCATGATTAATTTCAACATTGAGTGTGGTTGTAGGTATAAATACTGTATTCACCTAACATCCACACCTTCACCCTTTAAGACTAGTTTTTATGCGCTAATATCGTTTTATTTGAATAGTCTAATATTTAATTTATTTGTATCAAAAAGTTAATTATTTAAAATATTTCATAATTATATATATGAATCATTATTTTATTTAATACACTCATAACCACCCACACTCTATCTGTTTATTAATTGTTATAACTGTTACATTGTGTTGCACAATTTTAGTACGCAAAGGATTACGCTAACAGCTTTTTTAGATTGACTTCCTTTTCATTGTTTTTTACATTTTTTATGTGTTCTATAATAGAAATTCATATAAACTAAATGTTAATTTTTTTCTTTGTCAATATTATAATTGGTGCAATTTTATTTGGTCGTCTATTGATTAGTTTTCTTAATGATATTTTAAGTGGATCAGTAAATTGAAATAAAGTAATTATGACTAAAAGAAATGACGAACTACCAAAGACATACGCAATACGAAAATGATATTTTGGTAAACTATTAAAAAATGACATAATTATAAATATTGCATAAACAAAACCAACACCAATTAGAATTGTTACTAATATGACTATATTACGAATCATTTTTAATTCTCGTCGAGCACGAGCTAAAACATTAATAGATGTTACATTTTTACTCATTTCTCGTACATATTGAAGTAATTTATAATAAATAAATATAATCATTGTAACAGGAATTCCATAAACAGACGATGATATATAAATAACTGAAAATGAAAATCGAAGAGGTAATTGACACACTTGATTATCATGATTGTAGACAATTTCATTAGTAAATAAAAATATAATAGGACATAGAAAACCTAAAATCCATGTTTTAAGAACAAATAATATTTGAATGTGTCGTTTTTGCCAAAATAAAACAAGTGGATAAATAACACGAATATATTGATAAAGAGCTTGTAATACAAAAGAATAATTAAATACAGCACATGTACCATAACTAATATAAGCTCGAAATATACAATATGAATCCGGATAATAAATTCGCTCAAGATCATTTCTAAGCATAATTATGAATGAACTAAACATTGTACATGCAAATACAAATGCAGTTAAACATGAATTAGCAACTAACATCATAGGTATTGTATGACATGCTTTATCAAGTAAAATAAGATATAAAAAGAGTATGGGAAGTCCAATGGTTATAGTAGTAAATGTAATGATTAGAATATCAATTGGAGTAAACCATGATTCGATATTGATGATAGACGAATTCATTTTTTTTCGCAAACAAATAAGTATCTCTCTATAGTTTATCTCGTTAATAAGACATGTTCACAATGTTTCTAAAATGGTAATTATTATTATTAGAGTTTCCATAGACACTTTTTTTCTGGCTCGTTGATAATATATTATTATTCTGCTTGATTATGAAATAATGAGCTTTCTAGTTTATAATTAGAAGACATTATCACCAAAAGAAAGAAAAAAATTATTACCTTAGAGTTCGTACATCAGTATTAATTATAACATCATAGACGCATTTTGAAGAAAAATATTTTTCCAATTAAAATATAAATCATTTTGGAATGGTAGCGCAGCTAATGTCGAAATAAGACATGTATCCATATAAAAATCAAACAAACTTGTAGTTTTCAGTTATCAATAGTCTTTATTTACTAAACTTCGAATTCTAAAAGAAATATTTCCTAGACTATAAGGATAGGATCCAGACACGGGAATTGATGTATTTACATGTATGGTAATATGGCATATTTTCGATAATATAATTTTTATTCGCTAATATTGTT